>JANTCA010037306.1:0-20294 GCA_024741275.1 Chironex yamaguchii
GCCTTAAGACCTCCACACTTTACCATCCCTTTTTTGCCTTAAGACCTCCACACTTTACCATCCCTTTTTTGCCTTAATACCTCCATACTTCATCATCCCTTTTTTGCCTTAAGACCTCCACACTTTACCATCCCTTTTTTGCCTTAAGACCTCCATACTTCAGCATCCCTTTTTTGCCTTAATACCTCCATACTTCAGCATACCTTTTTTGCCTTAAGACCTCCACACTTTACCATCCCTTTTTTGTCTTAAGACCTCCACACTTTACCATCCCCTTTTTGCCTTAAGACCTCCACACTTTACCATCCCTTTTTTGCCTTAAGACCTCCACACTTTACCATCCCTTTTTTGCCTTAAGACCTCCACACTTTACCATCCCTTTCTCACTTGAGCTGCTTCCCTCCAAATTCATGTCCTTCTAAGCATTTAGGTTGCACATTGTCGTGTTTCTCTGTCTGTCCGTGGAGATGAAGGAAACAAGATCTTTTCTAAGATCCTTTCCAATTTTATGATTCGCTTTGCGTGTCTGTTCTTGCCCTTCTCAGTTTCATTTCCACTGTTTCATAATACTACAACGAGCTTTATTTCATCGGCGTAGGCACCTCCACATCAATGATCAATGTTTCGAATGGATGAGGTACAGTTCACCATAATGGTAGTATTGCATAGTTCTTTGCCAGGTTAAACGGCTTAATCTCACCCTGACCCCGGACTTTCACCTCACCTTATCGTTTGCTAGACATGGAATTAGCTTATAGCAGACTGACGTCAGATTTTGTACGTGTCCAGGACAGGATTGGAGTCCGCGACCATCAGATACAAAGTCTACAAAGTTGCATGATTTCTTGTTCACGTGCAAGAAAACGTGATCAACTATCGCCCCACTGAAAATGTCATGTGAAAGAGGCAACTGATGTGAAAGTTATGTAAAAATGTGAGTAACTCGAGCCTGGAATGCAGTGTTGTCACTGGTCAGATGCCTTCTGCCCTCTTGTTATTACTCTTAAGGCATGAATATTGTCTCGCCAGCGTTGCGCATCCGTTATTTGTAGAGTTGTGCCGTCCTGTGTCATCAACATTAACATGGTCTGTTTCATCATATTTTCCCAGGGATTGAAGATCACATCAGACATCTTTTTGAAAATATTTGTGAAGGAATGCAAATGATTAGGGATAATTTATCATGTTCAATTGTGTGCAAATTAAGCTAGTCACTCCCAGAGGACGTATTTAATGCAGAATTGACGGAAGAATCTATTAACTGTAGATTGTAATTAAGTTTATTACGCATTAGTGTTTTCTTATTTCAGTAATGCGACCAGGGATGATGGTAGCAACGACAACTGTTGTTAATGTCAGTTCACAGTTATTCTCAATAACTACATTAGTTGTAAAGTGTAAGTTAAGTGATCCTAAAAGACTGTTATATTGCAGTTTATTTGAGGGTGATAATGATTTTAGACAGGCTCTAGTCATGTTTGTGTTCTAATGCCGTTTAATGCCCATTACAACACTCGTCAATTTGTTCTTGTCAGTGGAGGCAGTGACATGATAACAGCACCGAAAACGTTTCATTACTTCAAGAATTACTCTGCATTATTTGCACTCTCCAGCTTGTTTTGCCCGACACACTCTGTTTTCGCTGAGTAGCTTACACCGTAACTTTGTAAGATTTTACCCATTACGTTATTTCTGCATTTTTAACGAATCGTATCTGCATTCGTAAAAAGAAAGCGTTGAATTGGTCCTCGAATCTTGTCAGAATCCATTCAAAATGTTGTTAATTATTAGTAACGTACATTTTACTCATTTTTAGCGTTAGACAATAAAAATATTTGAAACTGAATGGTGTAGGGTTTGTTTTGCATAAGAATGTTGTTGAATATAAATTGCGCATCGTTTATTTGAAAGTATTTGGTTTCACAGACCATTAGTCGATTGAATCAAGCTTTTGTCAGTATTTCAAGGTTAATTAAAAATAGTACTTTGTGGTCGCCCGAACTACTTTGGTGTTGCAAATATAGCAATACTGAGGGTTCATAGAACTAAAGCCCCGTGACTGTGTATCTTTGTGTCCTCGAAAATGAAATTGAGCATGGTATGTCAAACATTTTATGCTAGATAGGTAATAGCTGTCTATTTTTATAAGCACTGAATATTTGTGGATAGGTAGAAATATTTTGACACAACCGTGATAGATCTAAATGTTTGTTATTGGAGTGAACAAAGTTTGCTGTAAACAAGTATCCCCGACTGATTCAACGATGCATTCCTAATAAATCTTCATTTAGTGGTTCAACCACGATTTATTGTCTTAAAAGTCGGGGAGTCTGTGGACGTGTATAATAATTTAGCATCGGAACAGGAGGAAAATCTAATTACGTTGGACAAAGATGGGAAGATCTTGAATTTGAGAATGTCATGATAAACAATTCTTTCTTTATTTCTCGTGCAATAACACGCACTTGTTTATAAGGGAGTGGTTGATGAAGGAGTTAGTTGGTTTTTAGAACTGGATGGGTAACTGCTAAGGAATTTGAAAAATCCTTTGCACTTAACAGGAAGTATGAAACATGCCACCGATAGCACCCTCTTATACAGCGGAAAGAGCCTGTATGACATTAGTTTATACCCTATCAACACCAAACAAGTGTCAAATAATCTTCAATAGCCAGACGTGTATATAATTAGCAGATTGCATTGATACGTATAAACATTATTCCTTTTTACGTCTTTTGACATCTTTATGACCCTATATATACTTGCACTTTTACTTTTATTTCAAAGAAACACAAGGAAAAGGTTGAGGAATTGCTAAGGTATATCGACTACTCAAATTTGGCCGCCAGTTAAAAAGATTTTCAATACTGAGACTTGACTGGGACTCCCAATAAAATGCGTGTATAAGCATGCGCTAATCTTGCATTTTTCCCACGACAGTATGCAGTCATATCTTATTTAATGAGCATGGCCGTCAATGCAACTTCTATGGACGTAAATCCGCTGGGCCTAGGGTTATCAACTTGTCAAGTTTAAGAGTAGTTAAGTTCGGTATGACCCCCATATTTTGTCAAAACCATATAAGGGAATACTCCTTTTTCTCAAAACAAATCTTCATCCAAGGTGGCGTCCTTCCGAATCCAATTGCTCAACGGGCTGCTCTTGAGGAAACATTTTAAATGATGAAGGCGTCGACGTCGTTAATGATTTTTTCTTAGAATAATGTTCGTGACATCAAAGACTCGAAGATTAAAATGTGTAACTGGTGGAAATATGTTATCTTTACCAACTAATACCATGGTTAAGCTCGGTGTGTCAAGTATTGAGTAGTAGAAGTGTTTCTTTATATTGTTTTAAATCAACTTACGAATTAGCCGCACAAGCTAGAAACGTGTCCGATTGTATATACATATCCATTCCCTGGATATCACAAGATTGCATTGGAAATTTGCGAAATTGCGCTAAAACATACTTTAAAGCATTTTTTCTTTGACACTCTGGAGAGTATGAATCGTCAGAAACAGTTTACCAAAAAGCTTCTTTTACTTGTCAATATATTCACTGGGATTCATCTTGTCCAAAAAGAGGGGAATTAACTTCAGCAGAACACTTGCGCATGGAACTCATAGTATTCGTTCAAAATTGAATTTAAATTCGGAAATTGAGAAAATGAAGTCTATTCTCCTTGAAAACGGATGCGCAGAGGATTTTGATTCTAGGATTTTTCAAGAAAAGATCACTGCTTTTTTCGTCGAAATGTGTTATCTACTTAAAACTTCCTCACTAAGGCAATGTATTAGTCCACACAGAAAAATAGAATGAAAAAGCTTTATTGAATTGTTTCTCTGCTGTCAATCCCAGAATTGTTTTGACTAGGAATATCATAACATCCATTCATGAGGATTGTGTGCCTACCACACAAAAAAGCTTAGTAGTAGATGAGTTTATGTGCCGATGTGAAGCTCGGGATCTAGGTCGCACTTCTCAAACATTTGGTGGCAGGATCTAACATGTTCCAGCCAGTATACGCCAAGCATCAATTCCTCCTAGAGAAGAGCCATCTCGCGCTTGCAAAGCGAAAATGACTGCTAAAACAGGCGATTCTGCCATTGGCTAATAATTACTAGAAAATTTAGGATGCGCAAGAATGTATTAGGAGAATAATTTTCGGATAATTAGCATAGCTAGTTCGCCCTTTCATCTAAGTGTATTGGAGTCTGTGGGCATTAAAACAAGAAAACAAGGACACTGTAGGCAAAAGGAGTTTATTTATTATGGATTCTTCCAAAAATGCTTTGTTTTTCATTTTGCATTTGGCTTTTTTCTTTCTCGTTTATGATTGGCTAGTTTTCAATGCGAGGTTCTTGTAAAAAGGTTGCCTTAAAGGTTCAAAGCCATTTTCAAGTTTTGTAACACAAACAGTTTGTTCAAGATAACAAGATACGATACTAGTCCTTCCTTACTATGTCTAGCAATGTGATTCCGAACGCTTAAAAGTGCAGCTCTTCTCACGCTCTACTTGATTCTATAAGTCTGAATTTTAAGCATAATTCTTTAAATTTTTGAGTTGAAAGTCGTGCCTTTAAGTGGTAGACAATTTTTGTTATTCACAACCATCACTAGATATCTTGACGTCTAGAGTGACGCAGTATGCAAATATACAGCAGATTCGACGTTTGCTGTTCATATCTTGTGTCAACAAGCTATTACATTTTTCTTGTGCCGTTGCACTTCTCTTTCCCCTGTTACTCTGGATGAATGAATGCAGCGATCGAAGTAATGCTCCACTCAATGCTTCAGTTGGGTCAATGAGTTTCCCCTTTCCCCTTTCTCTTATGCATCTGTTTGTGATTGTTGGTACCAAGGACCTGAAATGCCCTTCTCCAAAACAAATTCCCCTTACTAGGTGTCGTCTCGTAATACCAAGGACTCTGGAAGACCTTCTTGCCGTGATGGCACGGAGGTTTGAGTGTTGGAAAGGAGTATTTATACGGCCTAATATAAGCTTTAAACTGCAAGTAGCAGCTAAGTCTCTTTTCAGCGTTATACTTTAATCATTTTAATGTGTGTATGTGTATACTTTAGTTATATTCGGTTTTACTCAATGCATTAACAATTCTGGCGCAGACCTTGTACCTTTGGCGAAACTCTAAATGAGTGGCAGCCATAGCGAAACTATGTAGGAAATTATGAATTGAGTGATGGCTGGCATGAGGATCAATAACTCAGTGCCTTTGTATTTTGATATGATATTCAACATTTTGGAGAGTTGGAATGTTTTCTAATGAGTTAATATCCATGATTCTTTCAAAGTTAACATTGACAAATGTCGTTTTGATACAGTCTTTATCTTTGCATGAATAAAATTGCTTGATATCACCGTAATTTAACTTTATTCAAAGCGCATTTTAGTACAATTACTAGTGACATCATAAGTTCAGTATACAAAAGGATGTTATCTCGAAATCACGTGAAGCCGTAAACTGCACGATCCCCACTATTTTTTATTTATCGTGCCTGAGTTGAACAAGAATTGGGGTCTGTGTTACTCCTGTTACAAAACGAGCTTTGTCCCTGTAACTAAATAAAAATCGTCAAGTTATTAATGTCAAT
Organism: Chironex yamaguchii; assembly: GCA_024741275.1. Taxonomy (NCBI): domain Eukaryota; kingdom Metazoa; phylum Cnidaria; class Cubozoa; order Chirodropida; family Chirodropidae; genus Chironex; species Chironex yamaguchii. The sequence goes on from JANTCA010037306.1 coordinate 5,614, forward strand.
CCAAAATTGCCCTTATTTTCGTTTGCCTGCCTTGTGGGTAAGGTGCATGAATCTTTCAACTTATCTTTTACTTCATACTTAGGTATTAGAGGAAGCAGGAGTCATGCATCGAATTCGTCGTGTTGCTGGTGCGAGTGTTGGAGCCATTATAGCTAGCCTTGTGGCGGTCGGCTTTACATCGCAGGATCTACGTGAATTTCTGGACCAGGACCTCCGCAGGGTCCTTGTTGGTAAAATAAAATTTTAATTCATTGGAGACAATTGCAATTTATTTAGGAATATTCAGTGACTTAAGGGCAATGCAACTTTTTACTAAATATTACCCAGTTGCATAGAGACATTATCCTAGAAAATGTTTGTGATGGTATTGATCGTGATGTTCGTGATAATGATGATTATGATTATTATAGTGATGATTACGATGATGGTGATGATACTGACGGTAGTTGTGATTAAATTCGCAAGTTTTTATCGGCACAGTTGAAGTCAGTTGAAGTACGTTTATTATTGTGTGAACTGAATCATGATTATGATGTTGTTGACGACGATGAGAATTGTAGTGGATATTGTTATTACTTTGATAATGATGGCTCCGAACAATTCACAGTTAAGTGGACTATTAGTGACATTGACCATACATATATATCAAGAGCTCAATCATCGGAGAAATAAACACTTTTTAACGTTTGGAGATATTTTTATCCTTAAAAGAAATTTGTATTGACGGGAATGATGTCTGAAACCGGTTTTTTGTTACATTTGATGTGACATTTGATGTATTATGGTAATAATAATGAGCTAGAAGGCATAAGTGTTGTTAATAAACCAATTTGATGTATTATGGTAATAATAATGAGCTAGAAGGCATTAGTGTTGTTAATAAACCAATTTGATGTATTATGGTAATAATAATGAGCTAGAAGGCATTAGTGTTGTTAATAAACCAATTTGATGTATTATGGTAACAATAATGAGCTAGAAGGCATTAGTGTTGTTAATAAACCAATTTGATGTATTATGGTAATAATTTACAATCGATGATTTTATTTGCTTTTGTAGACCATCGGTGTGGCTATTGTAGTTTGTTACCAAATCTTCTCTCTGGTTTTGGGTGGAATCCTGGGAGGAAATTATTGAAATGGTTTGGAGAACAACTGCGAGAAAGGACAGGAAACGCAGATATTACATTTAAAGAGGTAGGTGATATTTTATCAACCCATTCGGAATTTATTAGTTTAGTTTTTAGCGTAAACAACATACAAGAGGCACATCATTATTTCTTAGAGCTGTCTTCTGAGGGAATCAAGTTAAAATGAAAGGCCCCAACTCAGACCACCAGGTGTTGACAACCGCAAACTCGGTACGATGTCTGTTAAGCATGTTCTCGTCCATAAAAGGTATCTAGTGGTCACCTTTGTGAATTGGAGGTAGAGGTAAATAGGCTGTCGTTCCAATGAGGACAGAGGAAAAGCTAGGACTCCCGATAATCCAACCTTCAAACCAGGAGTCCACGACTGCAAGTTCGATGTCTGCTGCTCAGAACAAAGCAGTTATATCCTTCTGCCGCTTACCTACCCAGTGCCTACTGTCACTTGCGCAATCAGTTGTCTATGCAAGTAGTTTTAGACATGAACAAGTGGAAGCCATGTAATCTGGTGAATTGCGTTTGTTGAGACGGAAAAAACATGTGAACTTAAGGAGAAAAAGACAAGGTTGTGAAAAAAGCTTGGTTGTCATAGAGCTTTTTCTTGAAAAGCTTTACATGCTATTAAGTCAAAAAGATTTCATCTTGAGCCTATACTCCCCTCGGTACCCTAAAATCTTAAGCGCTCGAACGGAAAACGGAGTAGATGATAAAATATTCAAACACAAAGGTATTGTCTTTCTAAAGTTGACAGGGGAGTGGCAGTATTTAATGGTCTAATTTTAACTCGTAATGGAATAGTTTTTAGGTGGCCCCCTAAACAAAGTGCAGAGAATGTTGATTCACCTCAGTTATTAAACATATTTAAACAAGGCAGCAATATTTTGTCCACACAATATTTGTAACAACAATACAGTACCTACTTGAAAGAGTTATTTTAGTACAAAGCCCGTGGTTTCCTTGAACATTGAATATCGTATTATTTTCTACTATCTCGTGCTATTTCATTGTCTGAGGGAACTTTTGTCCAAACAGTAATCGCTTTCTTTGCTAAAAGAGGTATTTGTCTATCTTGTTCAGACGTTGCTGGTAACTTAGTGACAAGGTAACAAACACACCCCCGTACATTTTATGTTTAGATATAGCCGATTAAACCTGACTAATTTATACTGACTTCCACGACGTACTGCTGACGTCATTGTCAGATTTAGACTGGAATAGAACTTCTGTGCAAGTTTGTGAATTTTTAATATTGAGTTCTGACGAAGACATGAAATAATGCTTTAGCTAATTCGAATCTATTTTGCTTTTTATCCACGTAGTTGTCCTCCCATTGTTATTAGACGGAGTACGCTTGACAAAGTCTTAGAACGCATGATATGATAACTTGATTGATCGTTAAGTCTTGCACTAAAATTGGGACTATGCAAAATTAGTGGAATGTAACAAGCCGCGTTCAATGCACAAGCTTACTTAATACAAGGAAGAAAATGTAGAGGCCTTGTTCATCTTATTCGTCTTGTGTATTCCCAGGTCTCATGGTAACAAATCTAACCCATTTTGCACTGAGCTTAACAGCTCAATAGGCTATATGAAAGACTCCTATTTATTTAACGTCGATCAGTTCATGTAATTTGCGTTATCAAATCTCTGTCTACTCCTTGTACGCTTACTAGTGGGGTTTATATTGCGCCTAAAAGACATCAAGTAATCACCGTCTACACAGGTTCCATAACAGACGGAGACAGGGTAGTCCTGTGAAATAAACAGCAGTAAAGTTACCACTCTGACTTTAACAACCGTGGTTTCACAACCGAAATTCTGATGCCTTTTCTACTAAGCAGGTTAAAAACAGGTTAGGCAACCAATAATATGAATGGATATACAGTCAGCAGACCCGGTTAAAAGCTTTTGCGGTCACAATCATAAATTTTCTTTTGTTGAATACGCAACATCATCCAGTCTAGGCCCACTCCTGTCAGTCATAGGTTTGTTCAAACTTGGGAATATAGCTTTATTCCAACAACGCCATTTTCTTAAATACATCAACTGCAACGACAAATTTAGACTCTAGTTTTTAAAACAGTTGTCAGTCAGAAACATGGAGAATCCTGCTCGTACGACTAACCATTCGTCATTGAAAAACGGTGTCATCAATCACCTGGCTGATAATAGCCAATCATGTCTATCATAACATAGACTAATTATTATGTCGTTGTGTAGTTAAAACGTGGTTTGTGGAAGTGTAATACCCAAACGCGTTGCCAGAACCTTAACATAACTTCTATTTTCTTCTCTTGTGTTGATGTAATTTGCCCAGTTTACATCAGTGTGTCATTTCCTTTCGCTCATTATCTAACATTACACAGCATCCATTCGACAAGGCGACTTTTCATAGCTATTGTTATCTTTTCCTGGTTGCATACAACGCAGTGGAGAGAATTAGTGTCGCGCTTCCTCGTTCAATGTAGAGGTATTGAAATTGGTATTGTGTAGGATAGATGTTCTTTGCGGTAGTTGCCGTTTACAGATTACCCTCTGTCGGTCGCTCTCTCCACGGTGTCTCAGCATCCAGATGATCTGCATCTACAAGTGCTGAAATCGTTTTAAATGCCCAAATTTCTAGCCACCGACAGTTGATATTAACAACTGCCAATTTATTTTCATATCTTTTTCTCTTCTCGGTACTGCTTCGACACTTAGTATATAGCAGCTATACGACGTAATAAAGAGTAGGCTGGTCTGTCGTTGTCGATACAGGAGTCACCATCAGCATTGGCGTAACGTTTCTGTTGATCAACGTATCTCAGTATTTTGATCAATGTAACCACAGTTTGTAGTGAAAAATGATAGTTTCTCGCCCGGACTTAGTCAAAAACTTTATTTCGGGTGTTTTTATATTCCTTTGCTACATTTCCTTTGTCTCAGCGTCTGCAACAGAACCCTGCTTGACGATGAGAAGCCTAAACTGTGGTCAGTTATGAATACCATACCTTTGCCTAAATCTGGTGATCTCACCAATACCAACAATTATCGGGGAATTTGTTTCACCTGTATCGTCCCCAAGATATACAACAGGTTGATACTGAACCGCATAAAAAACGTGAACGACCTTACGCTCAGGATAAACCAGAACGGCTTCCTCCAAGAGAAGTACTATAACTCAAATTCTCACACTTTGTAGAATCATGGAGGATGTGAAGGCCAAGCACCTCCCAGCAGTCATCACATCAATTGACTTTAAGAAGGCCCTTGATTCCATACATGCAGGTAAGATGATGCAGATCCTGAGAGCATATGGTATCCCTCCCACTTTACAGAGCGATTGTGAAGATGTTCTCTGGCACTAAAGCAAAAATTGTGACACCTGATGGGGAGACAGAGCTATTTGATATCTTAGCTGGTGTGCTTTAGGGAGACACCCTTGCACCATTTCTCTTTATCGTTGTCTTTGACTTTCCCATGAGAAAGGCCCTCGGTGAAAAGAAGATGATCTAGGTTTCACCCTCACCCCACGCAAGTCCAGAAGGCACCCAAAGGAGGTTCTCTAAGACCTGGATTTTGCTGACGACATTTCTCTCTTGTCAGAAGCAGTGGTAGAAGCACAGGAAATCCTCAGTCGAGTCGAAATCGAGTGCAAAAGAGTTGGACTCGGTCTGAATGGCTCCAAGACAACCCCCTTCGCCTACAACATTGAGAATCCTCCGGCACTACGCACAAGCGATGGCACTGCCCTTGAATACATGGATGATTTCAAAGATCAAGACTTATGGGTCGATTCCTCAGAGCTCGACATTGCAGTGAGAACTCGGCACTCCCTTGGAAAGCGCTAAACGGCATGTCCAAAATATTTTCATCTGACATGAAACCTGATCTCAAGAAGCGTTTCTTCCTGTCTACCGTGGAACCTATCTTTTTGTATGCTTGTGTGGACTGGACGATGACGAAAGCTCAGGAAAAAGCCTTGGACGGTACCTACACTAGGATGCTGAGGAAAGCCTTGAATGTTCACTAGTCAGCTTACATGACTGACAAGAAGCTATATGGCAAGCTACCATCAGTCAGCACCAAGGTAGCATCAAGGAAGCTCTAGTTAGCCAGTAATTGACATCCAGAGTTATGCACACAGAAGCTGATCCTGTGGGAACCAAGCCATGGCCACCAAGGAAGAGCTCGACGGAAAGCAAATTATGTGGACATGCTCAAGATGGATACCGGAGCTACTGATGCCAGGGAACTAGCAACGCTCATGGGAGATAGAGAAGTCTGGAAGCAACATCTTAGGTCTCGACTGTGGTCAACGTAGTGGTGATGAATGATGATCCTACATTGTCGGTCCTAAACAACAAGACTTTTCTTCTTTAATTATGCTATGGTCAGTGTTTTAAGTCTTTGCAACACGATGTTGCTGTCACATTATTATGTCATGTAGTAATGCCACACGGCTGGTATGACGTGCAGGAAGGTAGGGTACTTTTTACTCAGCGATGTTAGTAACCTGATCTAATTTACTTTGAAATATGGTTAACTTTACTTATCAAAGATATTGTCATACGCCGAGCACTTACCGAGAAATTTTACCGATATGTAAATGTGGACCTGGGCCGTCTGGTTCAAGAATCCTATGATTAACCAACTTCGCCGTTACTGCCTGCTGCAATTTTTGTGTGGTTTGTGCTCTCTCTTACAACGCAGTCTTGTTGCTACATACGGCTGTGATTGTTATTTAGACATATCGCTTACCGTGTCCATACAAGTACCTGTTGACAATGCTATTTTTCAATTTATTACGTGTTCTTTACCGAATTTACACTATCCGTCGATACCACTTGGGTAAGTCTGGAATTTATTGCTTCCATTTACAGTCTGTTCTGATGTTATCTTTTGTATTTTTTTAATTGCAGCTCTTTCAGCAGTATAATCGTGAACTATGCATTGTTGTCACTAATCTAAGTCAAATGTCGACAGAATATTTTCATCCCAAGACAACACCAAATACACCAATAAGAACTGCAGTTCGAATGTCGACGGCCATGCCAGGTAATGTTGATTTGTGATTAGTGCATGCAGAAATATGATTTTGTCAAATTCACATAATCTTGACCTTGGGGTTTTCTAAATCCGTTACGTAAGAAAGGCTAGAGAACTAGCTCCAGTGGATACTCTCTTCAAAACACGAGACTTTGAACAGGGTGCATTTAACGTTGACTGGGTGAACAAGACGCCGTCGTATTTGCTAATAGCATGCCCACCGTGGTGTTAGGTAGTGTAGGACACCTTAGTTCTTACTAAAAGGCTGGAATTAGGCCATCCTCGGAACCCGTAATTACTAGTGTTACTAACACAGAACTGAATTCGTTCATTTCCGTTTTGTTTAGTCGTTATTGTTTATTTCAAAACTTTATTTGTGAAACATAATCAACAAAATGAAATGGTCTCTGAAGTTAGAGATTTCCTTTTCAAGATAACGTACATTTTTCAAGGTTCTAATGGTCATGGTTTGAAACTTTTCTTCACATTATCCAGGGCTCTCTTGTGATCACACATTGCTTCCTGATCCCTACATAAGGGCTCTATCGTAGTAAATTCCCAAAGGGCCAGATTGATTCCGTTACACCACTCCATGCCTCGGTAGCAAAAGATCCCAACGTGTTTAAGCAAACTCTTGTCAGCCTTATTTTATTTACCATTTTGTATTAAAGAGCCATTTTTAATAGGATTAAAATAGCAGGTAGTTAGAAAATAGTGTCCTATAATAATCTCGTTTTGAGTTTACTGTCAGTTCTTAAGCAAGATAACTCAAAAACCTATGGATCGCTTTTGACGAAATTTGAAGGAGTATCCAACCTGGGATAAGGAATAAATAATGAAATTTTAGAGGTGATGCAGATCAAATCCTGAATTCTGGATCACTTTTTCAGTGACGATATCTTCATAAAACTACGGGGCTAGTGCGGAGTTCTTCGTGGGGATAACCCAGTTACCATATTTGGTAGTGATATCTTCATGAATCCACAACTAGTAAGGAAAATAGGGAAAACCCCTGTTAACATGACGTCTATTACCCTATCATTTGAATATTTATTTGGCTTGGCAGAGGTTTGAACTATTGGAGAATATACCGGAGTCGTGTAGGATGTAGCTCGGTATCTCAGTCAGTCTAATTCAAGACTCGTTTTATCACAAATTACTTATAACGGAAGTATTCGTTGTAGACTTAACGAGACCTTCCTAACACTGAGACATACTATCCGTGGCCATTGCCGCCATTCCCTACACCAGCTATCCAGCATAGAAAATGAGCAGCAGTCGCTCTTTAAACACATTGTGGACAACGAGTTATCTACGACTGAACTCACTTGAATTTGTGCAAACTCACATCCCACGCAGAGTAGACGGTACTCTAGAACTTGGGTCTAGCCTTCTTTTCCGGCATTGTACAAGCCTAGTTTCCTAGGTGAAAGTCCCAACACATAATAAAGCATGAAGATTTTACTGTGCGTCATACCTTAGAGGAGCCTTGTTCATTTCGTCTTCCTCGCGGCTTATCGGCACTTGAGAGTACCGAGAAAATGCAGACACAAAACACTTAAAAAGATGACAGACAAACAAATAACACACACAAACGAACACAAAACACATGTCACATGAACATAAACATATGAAACACAAGCAGATGAACAAGTAGGCGCTAACACTGAGATAACCTTCCAACCTTGAGTCTCGATAATAATAGTGACGGCAAGTCATTTACATAAATCGTGCTTTACTGACCAACTTTTCCATATAATAGAATAGCCTACGGTAGTTTTCTCCTTATAGTTGCCGCACCCAATGATAATCGAGTTTTTAGACTTCTCCTGTTTCTTGTTGTGACATGTTTATCTTTGTAATTTGATTAGATTTAATCTTCTATTGTTTTATGGTTAAGTCGATGACTTAAGCATCTATAGAGTGAATAGTTGATTGCAATAAGATATGACTTTTTTTGTGCCATACACTGTGTGTATGGGATAGCTGTATTTCAACCGTATCACGTTTTCCACTCCTGCCTATTATATCTCGTGAAGGGAGTAACACACTTCATTATTACACGTGACAGTTGTTCATAACTGACGTCATCTTTTCGTGCCAATGCAGTACATAATGTACTATTGAGTAATGTAATTATAGCCACAGACCACGATGATAGAATGGTTCAAATGACCCTTGTCGTGTCATTGTATTTGTGGCGTATTGTAACCCACCTTCTCGGAAGTCATGCGTAACTTTTTAAAGCATTGGATTTATGCATACCTATATTATTCGTTCTGTTTCACGGATACAGCTACAAACGCTTAAAAATTTTGTCTTTACTTGATCATTTAAGGGTTGTATGGTGGGCATTCTGCTTATTTGGGGTAATATGTTGCCGCTGTATATATTTGCAACTTGCTAATGTTGTGTTGTGTAATTTGTTGTCGTGTCCTGGCATTTGTTATCTTGTATTATTATTATCTTATATCATCCTATGTTTTGTTATCTTATGTTGTCTTATATTATGTCACGTTACGTTATATCACTTTGTGTCACGCTATACCTAAAGGAAAGTATTCCGCTGGTAATTACTTGCACAATTTTGAAGTTTAGGAAAGGAGCCATGTGAATAGAAGAACTTTTATGTTACAATTGAGTTTTAAGAGTGTGAGACGGCTGCTGTACGTGGAAGTGTCTTTTAAATTTTGGGTGATTAAATGGCGCCAGGTAGTTGCATATTATATTAGACTGCCTCAACAGGGTGAATGAAATTGATGAATGGTGGAAGGTATCTATAAAGGAAAGCATTGCATGTATATACTTATATGGTGTACAAAGTAGTGACTTGAGATGTCGATCAAAATCCAATACCTTTACATGTCCGAATGGCATTGATTGGTTATTTCTTGACCAATAACGGCAAGATACTTTTTGTATTTTCACAAAATACTCAAGAGTCTACCATATAAAGTTAGCTTTGCTGATTTTTTCGTTCTCCGACATGCCATCTGAGATCAAACCAAGCACTTGTGTTGTATCTGGTTTTCCTTTAGACTGATTTTATACAAGTGTGGCGATATTGCAGCACCGAGTGATTGGTATGTCTATAGATTTCAAAGTGGACAAAATTCATTTGTAGTTGACAGTAGTTCTTTGATTATTGACAGTACCACAAGTACATACAAGTAGACTGAGTGGTATTTTGTGAATCGCAGAAGGAAAGTTATGACGGAGAGTTATCGGAGAGTTGAAACCAGGACTCACGATTGCAAATCTGATGGCTTATCTTCTGAGCTAATCAGCTCGATAGGAGAGGTAGAAAGGCTTTTACTCATTCAGCCGTGATTTTCAATATATGTTATTAGATGGTCTGTCTATTGGCGTATAGGCTTACAAGTGGTATGTGTTTTGTGCCTACAGTGCATTCATTTATTACCGTTTCTACTAGTTCCATATAGAAGCAGACAGAGTAGTCTTATTTGAGGCGCCAGATTTGCAATCATAAGACGCTGGTTCCACCGTCCTATGGTCACTATCATATCTTCCCTTTTTCTGAAAGTACGGCTACTATTCAAAAAGAAAAAGCTGCATTCGATCGAAGTAAAACAGCTTATGAAAAGTTATTAGGAGCTTTTACGTCAGACTTTATGTTGCGTTCACCTCATCGTCGTTAATTGATCGTATAGATTGTAAGTAAAAGATTAATAATATTTGGAATGACAATTTTGCATACTGCTAAAACAGGTAAAATTGAAAATGACAGAGAAATGAAATCACTGCCAAATAAAAATACAAGGTGTAATTTCAGTCTGATGTCATTGATTAAATTAGCATCCATTTTTCTCTTACTCCAGGTGTATTTCAAAGTGTGCAATATAAGATCCATGAGCTGGCAGATCATTACGTAGATGGAGGATTATTGTGCAATTATCCAATCCATGCTTTTGATGGTAAGCTGTCAGTTACTGACGCATAAGCTTAGATGGCGTTGTTTGCTAATAGTAAATTTCAGAACACGTCAGTCATTCTGTAATATTTGTCGTATCAACTGTAACATCACCAGTTACTGCTAACTCAAAAAATCGTAAGACATTAATCAGTTATGTATGTTTATTGACAAAACACTTGTGCTGCCCTACTGTAAACCATCTTAACCCATGTGGTCTAACTCAGCCATGTTATTGTAAGGAAACCACGTACGTCATTACTAGTTTGCATGCCTATGCGAAGCAAGTAGATCCCATTCTTCAAAGTTTACACGGCTTTTTAGGAAGCAATGTAGAATGATAACATGTGAACAGCATTTAACGCAACATTTTATGAAGAACTAAAAACACTAAAAAGTCTACTCTTAAAAATGACCTCGAAATTGGCAGTTGGTAGTATGACAAGCTTCACCAAAATCAGAAATTCTAGACTGAGACGGGTTTAATGAACACTTGTTTTTGGTCAGGCTTGTCAAGAATTGCCATAAGCAAGCACACAAAGCCTTGAATGAAAGTTTAGAAGTCTGTTTACATTTTATCTTACATACAATTATGTAAGATGTAAGATGGCCGCTGTGTGGAGGTTTGTACTCATGGTAATGAGATTTCTGATCAACCTTTGCCTAAAAAGAAGCGCATTTGTTAGCTCAGACTACAGAGAGAAATCTGACGAGACCAAGTTTAGAAAGTCGTTTATTTGCTCGAGCCTTTGGCAAGCGAGAGATGGAATTTCTCTAATTCACATTCGAAAGTTAAAGCAAAGCTTTCTGAGCATTTTGGTTATGTGTGGCAATGTGGAGCCATGTCCTAGGCCCTGAAAATTGTAGACGGAAAATTACATAATTGATTTGATTGATTAACAATATAGGAATTAACAATATAGGAATGACACCAGAATGTGAGGGGACTCTTTGGAAACCTTGGACATGTGTCTGAATTGCTACAATATTTCCCAGGTATTGACAGTTTGGTACTGAGTGAAGCACGCATTGAAACAGGATTTTAGCTAGAGGAATCAAAATATGACATACCTGGCTACTCTTTTATCAATCACGCAAGGATGACAGACATAGGTAGGGGAGTTGGACCGTATGTAGTTGATGGTTTTAAGATGGGATCGGTGACTGATTTGGAAAATGATAGCATCGAAGCAATCTGGGTTGAAATTAGGGTAAAACACTGAAAATGTATTCTCCTGGAAATTATTTATCGCGCCCAGATAGCTCTGAACATCCTAGCAAGGATTTCAGCATCCATGTAAATAACATGTTCTCCAAATTGTCTGAGAAATCAATTGCCCTAAAGCAATGAACAAGGAGCAAGAAACGGTTGACTTGTCCGCTTTTTGTAGCTGTAGAAATATGAACGAGACCTAGTCTCAAATGAAAGGTATTCAGGTAAGCATTTTTGAACATCATGCTCCAATGATATGCAAGAATGTAAAGGGTAAGCCCGCACCCTGGTTAAGCAGTTATGTCAAAAACGCACGAATAAAAGAGACAAGCTTTGCCGACAATTGAAAAAGTAAGACCGAATTTGACATGTCCAAATATAAGGGGAAAAGAAACGAGGTTAACATAGGGATCCGAAACGTCAGTTCATTTTACCATTAAAATCTACTTAAAGAGAATTCAATAAATCCAAATCAGTTTTGGATGGCCATTAAATCTATATATCCAACTAAGGCAAGTGCGGGATCATCAATCCACTCCTTTTATTTACAAGGTGTAAAAACAAAGAATATATACCTTAAAGGTGGCAAAAGGCTTTGCGACTTTTTCACAACAATCATTAGGACTTTACGAGAGAGAGAGCCAATCCGTTTTTTTCGACTTTATCTGGAGACCCCCTAGGCCTATACGCAATGAGCTGACAAGAAATTAAAGTTTAGTATCTAAGGTAGAAGTCTATTAAGCGAAACAAGTCAACTGGCATGGACCATCTGCCACAGTTTTTGCCGAAGGATGCTGCACGTACCATTTCAGCTCCTCTGACACACCTTATTAATCTATCACTGCATACAGGCCTTTTTTCAGAATACTGGAAACTTAAAAAAGTTGTACTAGTAGATAAATCTGGATCTCTGTCAAGTTTTAACAACTACAGACCAACTTCGGTTCTTGCAGTCCTATCAAAATCATCGAAAAGTTTGTACATCGGGAGATCGTGAAATTTATGGACGAAAATAAGTTGTTAACTACCCTTCAACCTGGAATTAGGCCTAAGCTCTCCACGGGCTTGGCAGAAGTCTCACTTATTGGATGACATACGAAGAGATGTAGACGATGGGAAAGTGGCCGGTTCAGTTTTTTTGCTCAAATCATTTGATATGATAAGCCTCTCAGACTTGTTAAAGAACTACCCCCACAATGACATTTGTAAGGAAGAACTTAATTTGTTTGCAGAAAACCTCTTCAACCTATCAGTAAGGATTAATTATTGCAACTGTCTATCCAATGTGCATGATATCGTTACAGGAGTACGCCAAGGTTAATTCTTGGGTCCCGTGTTATTCATAGTATTTTTTACTATGTCACAGACATAATCAGCATTACAAAAATCATTAGGTATGCTGATGACACTGTGACTTATGTCACTGATAAAGACTTAAAGGTAATTATATTGAAGCTCTCTGAAGAAATAAATGCTACAGTAGATTGGCTAGACCAAAATGCTCTAATAATCAATCTGAAGAAAGGAAAAACCGAATCCTTCTTTTTGGAACATTGCAGAGGATAGCCAAACAAAGTGCCACATGTATCGAGGCTCCAATGTATCAAAGACAACCCATTTTAATTATGCTGGCTTTGAAGTAGACAGCTTTTTAAGTCTTAATTGACAGTTTGAGAAACGTGCGTTATAAACATTTATAAACGCAGTTTAAGACAATTGGCAAATTTCAGAGTATTTTGATGTGACTTGTGCAAAAACTGTATATCACTTAACGATTCTGCCTATATTCACTTACTGCGGAATCTTGCAGCTGAAATTAACCACCACCCAAACAAATAGACTCGCATCTTTTTATGATCACTCCTTAAGAATAATACAAGGAAATTGGTCAACTGAATCAGATCTGTCTTAAATGCAACTAACATTCGAGCATATAAATTCGTCCTCAGATGTATAAGCAGAGAATCATAGATATTTGTCAACTATACTGCGAAGTTCAAGGACCAGAACAAAGACAAGAAGTAATAAATGTTTGCTAAAGCTTCCAAAGATTAAGACTGAATGTGCTCGCAAGTCCTTTCGTTTTATGGGTGCTAAAATTGATAACCAACTGGTCAGGAAAACTGAATTTTTCAATGCCTTTAATAAACCCCACAAAACACTTTATCTGAGCGTTTTAAACTGTTATGTAATGTATTTCATCAACGTTCTAAATAGCTCATAATCATTATCAAGTCAGTTTGTTAAACTTAGTCGGACGGGTCGCGCAGATCGATAAGACGTTGCGCCTCCAATTAGCACTAGAGAAGTTCTACTCTTCTTGTTATTGAGAATTAAACAAAGAACATCCGTTACCCACCACGCGTTACGAACGCGGACAGCACGACTGCGTCAATGAAAGAACACACGATATATATATAGTCTAGTTACAACTTAGTTCTCACGTTGATCTCGTAATCATAATGTAACTGAAAGATAGAGATGATTGGCGTATATTGGGTATTTTAACACTCCCACTCGCCAATGATCAATTTACAATCTAATCATGTCTACTTACCAATTATTAGAAGGATGAACATTAAGAAGATTCCTAAGTCTTTCGAATTTCAGAATATCGGTAATCATGCCCTTAGTCGTACAATAAACAAGATCAATTTCACCATAACTAATAACATCACGAGTGTAGTGATGCTTTGTGTGTATGTGCTTGGATATTCCGTGGAACGTAGGGTTCCTGGATAACGATATACAACTTTGGTTGTCTCCATATATAACTGTAGCTTTCTGTTGTCAAAACCCTAGAGTCCCCAATAGATTCGTAAGCCCAATGGCCTCTTGCGCAGTAGCACTTGCAGCAGTAATGGCAGCAACATAATCTGCTTCAGTAGTTGAAAGAGCAGTAGTACTTTGTTTCTTACTAACCCAAGAAACTCGACTGTTTCCAATCATAACAGCCTAACCAGACTGAGACTTTTTGTCAGAACTACCTCCCCAGTCTGCATCGACGTAGCCTTTCAGCTGGATCTTGCCGAAATTACGAAGTTAATTTTATCAGCCTTGGTATGAGTGCCATTGGAGGATTGTGTAGTCAATCGTTTACGTTCACGTTTAAAAGGTTACAAATTGAATGCTGGTTAGTTGATAAGAAAAAGGATTGAATATATTATTTGGTTCTCGTACTATATATTCTGTAGACGTGACAAGTAGTGGACTAATGCTGGAGTTTTAACTTGGTACATATACATCGAATATGCCACTTGTGAGGGTATTCTTTTGCATTTGAGATATTATTATTATTATTATTATTATTATTATTATTATTATTATTATTATTATTATTATTATTACTATTATTATTATTG
>JANTCA010037317.1:0-19130 GCA_024741275.1 Chironex yamaguchii
TGTAGTCTATTTGTCTGTCTGTTAGCAACATGGTTTAGCTTGTAGTCTATTTGTCTGTCTGTTAGCAACATGATTTAAAACGTTATGACCCAATTTTGATAAAGTTTTTACGTAAGCGTAAAGCCAGTCTCTGAGTAAGTGATTAGATTTTGGGATGTTCTTGATCACAATGTGGATCAAAAAGGAGACGATGCAACCTACATCATAAAGTTTCCATGTACGTGTTACTCTTTTTCTAACAGGATTACATGTTGAAAGGCTATTTAATAAACATAGCAAGATAGTTAATTTTAATTTCAGGGTTTTATTGTTGAGTTACAGACCTGGTTAATGTTAGTGCCATTTTGTTTCTAAATTTAAGAGCTTTCATGTCTTGTAGAGTTTTCCAAGTCTTTTGTAAGTTTAACTATTACAATGGTAAAATGATAATATTGTATTCCTTGCAGAACACGACTTCCATCTCACAAGAAGTATCAAGAACATATGTGAGCTGATATAATCACCGCAACAGTTAAGACCTAACAGAGGAATGATGGCTAACAATACAACACTTGACGACGGTGTAGATAGCAGTCACGTCGCCATAAGAGCTCTCTCTCTGGTTCTTATGCAAGTGGTCATTGTGCTAGGGAACGCCCTTGTGTTGACAGCTTGTAAAATGTTTCGAACCAAAACAGTTCCTGATATTCTGATTGCATCTCTTGCTTTGGTAGATTTTTTAAATGGACTAGGACCAGTGTCCGTGAGCGTTGGAATGTACTATATTCATCCTCTTGGGTTTAATGGAGTAGATGCCACCCCATTGTGCTACCTTTATACTTGGATGAGTAATGTATTTCGACTGTCAGCCTGTTTCATCGCAAGTCTAATGTCAATAGATCGTTTTCTAGCTATTGTGACACCATTGAAATACAAACTACACCTTACAACACATAGAGCTGCCTTGGCGATTTCCTCAGTGATCTTCCTATCAATAATTATAGGGTCACTTCCTTTGTTGGGTGTCTCAAAAATATTAAAGTTTGGTCCAGTATGCTCATTTGACTTTACCAGTGCCTTTGGAATGTTTATTGCTATTCTTGGATATATACAGCTATTGTTAGCTGTAGTCTGCTATGTAGGAGTGATGAGAGGTATTGTAGGATTTTTGACACGTCAAGGGTCTATTAAAAGAAGCCAGCTAAGAGCTTCTATATTTTTTTCACGAAAAAGCACAACACGGCGGGCCACTGAGATCACAAAAGATGACAATCGTTTTAATTTACAAGTACCAATCAAAGATCCATACCAAGCAGATGGAAGTGCGACTATCAATGGGTATACTTTGGAGCCATCGAAGCACACCCCGTCTCCATCTCTGACAGTTCAGCAGCAAAATACAGCCTTGAAGCAGAATAAACAGGATGTGCATAAAGCATGGGATGTAAGAGCTGAAAAGAAACCTTCTGTTTCATTTGCAACAGTAAATGCGGTATATTCAGACGACGCAGCCTCGAACAAAGAACCGCAAGCAGTACCCACGAAAGCAATGACATCTCAAAACACGACCAAAACACAAACAGTTAAAGTTCGTGGCGTCTCCTATGCTCTTGAAGTTAGCAAAAATAATAATAACAATAATAATAATCTAGGTGTTACAGAACTTGTAAATAATCATACGGAGAAAGACATAGAAACTATACCGGTCAGTTCAATTCCAGTAAGAGATGGCTCGCAAAAAGGACTTATCTCTCGTCGAAAGCCATCCTTTTTATTTCGAAATCGTGGTCCCTCATTTCTCTCAAGCACAACATCAAATGATGATACAGAGGCTGAAATCAAACAGTCTCTGCAAAAATTCAAGAAGGAGAGTGTAACATGGAAAAACAGCAGAAAACTAGCTCTTGTCATGGGAATTGTGGTATGCTTATTTTATTGTAGTTGGATGCCTATAGTGGTAAGTTGGTGGTATGTTGAATGCAATGCCATATTTCATTTACTAATTTATATATTTATTTATTTATTTATTGTCGTATTCTTTTTAAGCAGAAATGATTAAGGCTGTTCTGTGCTTGACATATGTAAGAATGCCATGTGCTTACTTACATTTGTTACATTTATAAAGCTCTTTATAAAAGCAAACTTTATCAAAGCAATCAGTCTCATAAAAGTTTACAAAAGCAAAGTAATGACAGCACAGAAGCCAAGATAAAGCATTTTCATAAGACGACAAAGGATTCAGGATTATTACAATAGGAGCCAAGATAAAGCATTTTCATAAGACGACAAAGGATTCAGGATTATTACAATAGGAGCCAAGATAAAGCAACATCAAAAGACGAGAGAGGATTTAGGAATGTTACAATAGGAGCCAAGATAAAGCAACATCAAAAGACGAGAGAGGATTTAGGAATATTACAACAAGACGCATGATCAAGCAGTCTAATAAGACGAGAAAAGATTCAGGATTATCACTATAGGAGCCAACATTTTACAGTCTTGTAAAAAACGATTGGGATTACCACAACAGCGTGCATGATTCAAAACATTTTTTACGACAAATCTACACAGTAGAGTAATAAATTACGAATGTTCATGAATAATTTAGATGACATATATTGATACGCGAATAAATTGTATTTCTGTGGAGGAGAACTTAACCAATAAGAGATATAGATGAATCTCAGTTGAATATTAGAAATGAATAGGAAAAATAGAAAGGTCAAGGCAATAGAAACGGTAGAATTAAGATCGCGCCTTTTTAAAAAGATACAGTAAACGGACATCCACAATGATGTTGACAATCTAAAAGATGTAATTTGGTTTAATCGATGCGCGTGTTTATGAGTTCAAGTGAATAGAATCAATTACAGATAGAATTCAACGTATGGAGAGCGATATATTTCTGATGACTAACAATAGAACATAATTTTACCGCGATATTTGTAAGGAACGCGAAATCTCCTTAGCAAATATTTTAACAATCAATAGTACTCGTAGAAGTACTTATGTGTTACAGAAAATTTAAGTCACAATTATGTAAACAGCTATGAATGTAACTATTTGGAGCAATGAGTTTGTTTTAGACCAATTAAATTCCCTCTCTTATTTTAAGAACAGTTTAAGTTTATTCGAAAAACAGTTTTTTTAAAAGAGTTAAGCTAACTATAATGCCTTTTTATGAAATGATATTTTTGTCCCTTTTTAGGTCTGTATCACTATTAGTAACATAACAGGAAGGACTAGTCTAGTGCTTCAGTTTATTTCTGCCAGGATGTCTTTATTTTCATCCATGATCAATTTCATTGTTTACGGTATAATGCTTAAACAGTACAGAGGAGCATATATGAAAATATTAAAAGTATGTTGGCCAACATGTTCAAAGCAAAACAAAATTAGAAATGAACCAAGGTAACAATTCTAAGAGCAACCAAACAAAAATACATATCATGGAATCGTTAACAAAATATTTACATGTGTTATGAAAGTATCACTGTATATAACTTTGGGCATTTTAGGAGTAGCAGCAGATACAACTGTACGTATTACAGAGGTATCAATCTAACAAATAAAGGCATTTAGGAATAATCAAGAAATACAACTGTAAATATTATGGATGCTTCAGCAAATACAATTGCTTACATTATGGATGCTTCAGCATACACAATTGCCTACACTATCGATGCATCAACAAATACAACTGTAGATATTATGGATGCATCAACAAATACAATTGTTGACAGTATGGATGCATCACCACATGCATTTGATGACATTATGGATGCATCAGCAAAAACAATTGTTGACATAATTGGGTGCGTCAACAAATGCAACTGTAGATATCATAGACGCATCAGCAAATGCAATTTATTAATGCAACTCGTCATATGGATGTATCAACAAATACAATTGGTGACATTATGGACGCATCAACAAATACAGCTGTCGATATCATAGGCACATCAACAAATACGATTGCTTACATTATAGATAAGTAAACCAATACAATTTATGACAGTATGGATGCATCAACAAATACAATTGCTGATATTATGGTTGCATAAACAAATGCGCGTTTTGACATTACGGATGCATCAACAAAAAAACTGAAGATTTTTGAGGAGTAGCAGGAAATACAGCTGT
Source organism: Chironex yamaguchii (assembly GCA_024741275.1). NCBI lineage: Eukaryota > Metazoa > Cnidaria > Cubozoa > Chirodropida > Chirodropidae > Chironex > Chironex yamaguchii. The sequence goes on from JANTCA010037317.1 coordinate 4,123, forward strand.
TGCTCTAAAAAGACATTAGCATTTGTAAATGGATACTTGTTATATGTACACTGTATGATCAATATATTGAAAAACACGTCAATGTAAAAATTTCATTAAATACGGTAATGTACGATAAATGTTGAGGGTTGGGAATTGGATTTTGGATAAGAGACATACATCGGAATTTCTGTAATTGGCTAAGGAGACAAATTTTAGAGTAGGGAAGTTACATATTTAGTAACCTACTTAACTGCATTAAAAGTAACATGTTTACTCCTTGTTTTTATTCATCTTAAAGTTGAAAGAAAAACTTAAAGACCAAATAAATTAGTCAGATTGTAGCGTTTACGATATAAGCAAAATGTCAGTTTCTTAATATTACTTGAACAATTATTGTATTGAAAGTTGAGTTCAAAATTGAGTTTATCTTACTAACAAGGTCTTGTTCAAAACATAGTCAGCAATATTAAAATGAAAATATAGTTTATAGTGTTTAAGTAGTGCAATGTTGTTGGACTGAAATCCCATTTTTTGTTTGCAGCAACCTCCACCATACCTTTGTCAAGAATGACAAAGTATAACCAATGACCAATATTATAACCAATATCCAATATTGTAATCGTTTAATGACATACCAGAAAAGCTGTAAGTACGCATTTAAGCTGGTTTACAGAGAAATGCCTCTAAAAGCTTTCAAGAAACAAGGCAAAACGCTGGCTAAAACAAGGCTAAAATGACACCTAATTCAAATAGAAAGTTCTGTTTACGTGCGAATTCGTAAATGATGTATGTCTAGCATTCTATTTCCTATATTTTGAGACATTTTAAAGACCGTAAGGTTGCACGTTCTCATTTTCTTTCTTCCAAAAGAGAGCTACCTTGTGTACTAATATTTTCTTTCTTCAGAAAAACCTGAGTCAAGTTCAAGTTAAAACCTTAACTTATAAAGCAAATTTAAAAGCAAGAAAATTGTCACATTTTTGTGACATAGCCATTGTAATGCAAACAGAGCTGGAATTTCCAAAAGATGCTTGAACTTGTAACGCTAAAATGATTTACACATAATTTACATATTATTTACATATTATTTACATATTATTTACATATTATTTACATATTATTTACGTATTATTTACATATTATTTACATATTATTTTCTTCTACCCTTCATCATACTAATTGAAAGAGATAATTCTTGAAGTTAAAAGTTATTCAAGAAGATGTAATATGTTTGTGTTGCAATTACTCATTTCTGTTTTAATTATTTGCTCATCACAAGGTCAAAAGACTACAGCAATAACTGTAATATATGATAGGAGGCTCAATAGTCTCATTACAGGTATTTAATTGTAGACAAAAAGAGGCATTCCATAATGGAAGCATTTGAAAATAGCAAAACCTATGATTGGAGATTTCAGATTACAAACTTGAATAACAGCATTCAGTTCTGTATATATTATATCTATTTTACGGTCTTTGAGAGTAGAGGTATTCTCATCACCGTTACAAGGTATTGTACAGTAAGCCATGTAGGCTGTACAGAAAAGTTTGATCTCGTTAATCGAGTTAGTAGTGGAGTAGTAATAATATGATATTTACCGCTAGTAGAAAGAAGTTTGCTGCATTGCCCGTATCAGTCGTATAAATTGTGTTATTTGTTACCGCGGAAACTGCTACAGTCAAATAGTATTGCTATCTTAGACATCGTCCTCTGTGCACAGTCATTATCACGATGTCTTCTTAGACTGGGCAAATCCGAAAAAGTAAGAATTAGCACAGCTGGGCGTAGATCCGCCCTATTAATCAAAAGCGCTCCACCATAATCGTTGTCCATTGAATACTTAAACAATGAAACATAATTAGGGAAATATTTAAAAAGTCACTATGCTGTCGCAGTTGAATGGAAGAAAAAAGTAACTCATGTTGAGAAAAATGAATGGGTGGTAATATTGGAAACTACGACTTCTCGTCTAAATTTTCGTTGTTGATTTCAAAATCGTGTCAGATACACAGGCATTCAGCAGGTGTTTAAAAAGAGTCTCACAGAACCTCTACAGTGTTTCAACCAATAAAAACAGGTGAGTCACATAGAACTATTGTCAAAATCGTACCTTATGTGACTACAACTTACTAAGAACTCCTTGCATCAAAATAGAAGACTGGATAAAATCAAAAGACTTTGAGAGGCAAAAATCTTTCTGATGTTAGATGAGAGACGTAAAGCAATGTCTCTTTCCAAAATACAGCAAAATAATGAAAATGAGTAATTATAGTTGTTTAGGCTTTCGTCTGACTTAGCTTAGATAACCTTCATTGAATTATATCTTTATAAACTTTTAAAAGCAATACTATGACATTTGTTGTCAAAATGTCTCACCACCATGGAAAAAGACTGTTTAGTGACGTGACATCCAGCGAGCCAAAATCCCCCTACCTCAAGCCACACGTTTTCCAATAAATTATTGTCATTTTTGGACTGAAAATCATGTTAATGTGAAATTTAAGTGAATCACCCGAAGCTCTAGAGCAGTTTGAAACAGTAAGCTTGTAAGGTTGTACTTGTACATTTTTAATGAACATCATTCCAGCATAACCTTTGTCTTGGTGTGATAAGCTTAAATTTCAATTGCCATCTTGCTCAGCCATTAGCTCTGATAACGAACAAGATCTAAGTCAAGCCAAGAGTATACAGTTTTATTACCAAATCTGTTTTTATAGTCATTCCAAACTTCATCAAAATTCACGTCGCCATCTTTCTTTTGTCGAAGCACTGTCCACCCAGCACCATCCGTAGCAATCTTACATAGAAGGTGGAAATCTTTCGCTCTAAGTGCATTAGAGGGGTCAACCACTCTGGATGATCGGAAATGTAATCTATATTTTTTATTTATAATACATTTATTACGGACGCATAAGCTACAGCGATAGACTTGCTTGATTGATATTGTTGTAATCTTTTGTAATAATTCTGCAATTCCGAAATTTTTCTTAAAGTGCTATTCTTCCTAATGGGAATGTTTTGTAGAATTTTATACCTAGGTCCTAATTTCATCAAATACATGGCTATGAGATAGGTTAAGGAGCAGCTAACGTGTGACTCTAAATGCAAGTCAGTATAATTGGGATCATTGATGTTGTTACTGTAAATTCGTGGGCAAATTATGGCTCATACGAGCAATAACATAATTAAAATATGGGTTAAAGCATCTTTTGGCATTCCGGGTTATCTTGCACTTAAATGATCGATGTTTTCGAATAGTCATTTAATTCCAATATTGTTCTACAAGGTCAATTGCACTGGTTCTTTGTTGATTGCTATCTAAATGGCCACTCAATAACCAAGTGGCGGATATTCGACATTTGGTGGAGAAGCCTAATTTTCAAGACTTCTTCACTTGTCCAAAAGTACGCTTTAAAAGTAAAGTTAAGTAAATTAATGGAATTACGGAACTCCACAAGAGCACGTGCATTTGGTTACTTGGATTATGGAACTTATTCTCCCTTCCTTATAATCGATATTCAGATCCATTCATTTACATTACCATTTACCACAGCAAGTAACCTTGCCCATAGGCATTACACGTTTTTGGTTTAAAGTCACAGCAAGAAAGAAACAAAACATGCTTATTGAATTTGTTGGTTTTATTGATAACATAAATTGTCTCGACAGAAATTGCTTACCAGTACATTTTACTAGAAGGACTTCAACAAACTCAACTTACCTATGTAATTTAAAGAAAATGCTATCACAGCTTTAATCCAACGCCATTTCATTAGTTTTTTGTTTGAATGAGAAAGCATTTAACATCTTTGCATATCTTCTCAAAAGTTCATCGAGGCAAAGGGTTATTTACAAAAGTATGGATATCCCACTCAACTTCATTCGTAAAGTCAATGACATACAAAACTTTTAACGATGACATGGCATACCCTAATTGAGTAAAATTCAGAAGATTTAGAAAAGAGAGTACTGCTTAATAAGTCTAATTTTTAGAAACTTGCTTCTGATCTTCTTAACTCTTTTCAGTTGTGTTTCCAGCCACCAATTAGTAAACAAGAAGCAATTTTAAAAAATGTAAGATGCAATCAGTCTTTGCTACTTCTTTTCAAAAGTTTTATCTAACTATTTATTGCACAGTTGCAAAATATGTTTCTATTACAAATTCTACGTTGAACATCTATGTTTCCACAGAGACATTTCCATTATTAATTTAAATGTTTTTGTGCTCCATGCAAGGACGGATCCAGAGCAAATCTGAAAGGGAGGGGACAATTGATAATTAGGCGCTGATAAAATTTCAGAAATTGATGACAAGGGTACGCCGTATGCAGTCGTTTCTGACTACTGATAGAAGGTCCTTTGTTCACGTCTAAGAAGAGTTTTAAAATAATTATATTAAAGCAATGAAAATATAGTTTGTTCGTGACTGCAGGTTTCTAATTAAACGGGCAGAAATGTTCCAAGAAGGGTGTCAAACATACTTCAACTTGACCGGGGGGACTAATGGGCAGCTCCCCCTAAATTTGCCACTGGATCCATGGTAGAAAGGGAAAACACATGTTATAAGCGGATTGGAATTCTGTCTTTAGTAAGAAACCTTTACAAGTCCTTGGTCGTGATAACTTTGTAATTTTAAATGACATCTGGGCTGGGGTCATGCTTATTTGCAATAATAATCCGCATGATGGTTAGAAAAAGGAATAAGTGTCTGAGATAACTAAATGCCTAAAACGTGTTGCATTTCACCCTAATAGAACATCAAGAGCAATATATGAATTTATGAATATTTTATCGCAAATACCTACGAAAACTGTTGAAGAATTTTCCAGACAACAGCTAAAAAACGACAATTGCAAAAGGCAAATTTCATCATTGCACAGAGAGAGATTTAAGTCAATCCTCGATCATCAGAAGTACCTGGAGATCACAAATTACATAAATAAATAATGTTTTTGCAGTATTTCATGTTTATTTACATAGTGTTTACAAATTCAAGTAACTACATGTGTTGATTGTATGCAAAGAACGGCAACATCATTGTGTTTGCAAATACAAGTTTGAAAACAGATAAAATGGACCCACAAGTGCAAAGTGTGAAGATGTACTAGGAACACCCAAGTACAAAGGGTCACGTGCTAGGAAGTGTGAGCAAATCAAAAATAATGAGAACGAAACGTTGACGAACAACTGTAATACTTGAGGACTTGACAAGGAGGAGTGAATATGCGCAGGGAGGAAAACTAAACAGTAGAAACATATCTAAAATATGATGTTCTACATTTTGAGTATTCTTTAAACCTTCTCTTAATATTTATTACCCTGATACCTTTTTAAAGTCTGAGGAAGGTGTATCTTTTGATTAATGGCTTTAATTGTCTCCTGCACATTAGGTATTAACTCCTTCTATTTAAGTTGATTAACCTGTTGTCTTTTGGGAGGCTGACAAAGTTGTATCTTAGGATTCCTGCTGAGGCATAATCAGAAATGCGTTTTTCAAAATGAACTGTAATACTTTGTGGTTTCTTTCAAATATTGAAAACGATATGTGCCATGCTATCTATATGTGCCATGCAGATGTGAATATTTCGAATGCTATTTATAACAGATTACTTGCATTATTTACACATGTAAAGTCTAGATCTTGTATGCACTTTGCTCATAAAAATGCACTGTTACCAATTCTAACACTTGATGCCTTTGTACAATTTCTGAAACTGAAAGTCGTGAAACAAGTAGTGTCATTAGAACACGTTTCTTACTTTAGTATAAAACGTGATTTTTAATAAGTTGAAGTAAAAGTAAAAGGTACAGTAAAAGGAGCTGTTCGTAAAGTGTTCTGATAGCAAAAAAGCCGTTCTCTGATGATAACAAAGCAACAAAAATGTGTAGAATTGGAATCGAAAAATAATCCATCAGTCAAGGAGACTTGTGAGACTCAAATATTTTACAATAACAATAATCTCCATTTGGCAACTGTGCTGCAAGTCCATAGATTTATCAAGACGAGGTCCAACAAGTTAAACTTAAAGTTAAGCTTCACTTTTCTACATGTATCCTACTTCTCGAAGGATTTTCATGAGACTTAACTGTTCCAATAAAAAACATCATGTTTAATGGCGGACAATTAAATGTGGTTAATCTTTCGTCTGATTTTCATCTCCGATTTCACGATCCCTCCATGACGTTTTTTGAAGGAATACCAGGTCATATATTGGGGATCCGTCTCGCCATTGCTTGGATAGAGACCGTTTAAGTTTCCCTTGTGGCAACTAGCAAACCAAAATCCCCCTGTCCACCTCAGAGCACAATTTGCTTGTAAATAATCGTCATTATCTTGATCTTTGGTACTGAATTTCATGTTATTGTGAAATTTAAGTGAATCACCTGCAGTTCCAGAGTAGTCTGAAACAGTAAGCTTGTACTTGTTGCTTTCATTTGCAATATACACCATATCATATTTAGCGTACGTTTTGTTTTTGTCATAAGTTTCAATTTCAATTCTGATCTCACTCGACCAACCAGCAATAAGAAAATGGATAAGATCCAAGCCAAGCCAAAAATCACCGGTTTTGCTACCAAATCCATTTTTATAGTCATTCCAATTTCGATCAAAATCCACGTCGCCATCTTTCCTTCGTTGAAACACTGTCCATCCACCACCATCTGTGGTCATATCACATAGAAGCTGCACTGGCTTTCCTTTGATAATCACGGAATAGAGTCCATTTGTTTTTGATCTTTGAAGTAGAAGAGTCTGACAATCAGGGTGTCCTTTAATGTAATGAATAGATATATTGTTAGTGTACTTGAAATACTTGGGTATCAGAGAAGGAACTGTAATACTTTTAAAAAATTACAATATGTGTTTTATGTACGTATCAGTTCTGTACGTTTTTGGTCATCTGCTACTAAACAGAGTTATGATATTTTAACTAGGAATTAACTTAGGTGCCAAGTATTACGTGTGCAAAAGAAAGGCAATCCCCAGTCTGTTACACTATCGTGCAGTAACCAAAGCAAAGGAAATAACTATGGAAACAAAGATGAGTTATAATGCTGGATCAGGTCCATATGTGTTATATCTTTGACTGTTATAATTCATTACAAATATAAAGCACACTCTTTGCCTTTAGTATCAAAAACAAAAACGAGAAATGCGAAAACATGTCTGCTGTACTTCAACAATCTACACGTTCTTTCTTGAAGTAGTTTTACAAATAACTTTGATGAAAATATTTCTACGAACTCAACTTACCGATTGCAGTGATCCTTTTTGGTAATGCAATTACGTTTTTCAGCCAGCGCCACTTTTTCTTGGAGGGGGAAAGTATTTCAAGATCCTTGCATGTGCTGTCAAAGGTACATTGAGTTAATGATTTTGTTACCAATGGCAAGTGAAATTCCTTCTCCCCTTCATTGGTAGAGTCTTTCTCATAAAATGCTGTCAATGATAACTTGGCATGCAATAATTGAGAAGTAGAATGCAGTAACGAGATAACATAGAAAAGAGAGAGCTTCTTAAGACAGATCATTGTTACATTCCACTTCTGATCTTTGAACTAACTCCGAGTGTGGTGCTGAATCCAAAAGCCAAGAGTGAGCAGCTGATTCATTCACTGGACTTAAAACTTTAATTGTTTATTTCTCTTTGCTTAATTATTTATCACTTGGACATTGCAATTGAACATGTTGTCTTAATAACCTTGCTGAAATACTGTTCTATCAACGTATCTCGCAGGCAGGTAAGTTTAATTTACTTGCAGTTGTGATTCAACTAGAAACTTGGTTAATTTCGTTTTCAATACCGCAGTAAGCTTTACTTATATTAGAGGATCTTAGTTTTAGTCATTTTTACGTGCGGTGGAGCACGTGGTCAATTGCGGGTAAAAGATGAAATTTTGCTCAAAATGATGAACTTTGCAATACGTAAACTCAGTGTTCTTTGCGACTTTAAACACATAAATGCCTTTGTGAACTAGACCTATCGTTCGTCTGTAGATTGGTACAGACGTGTCGGTTCCTGGATACGCGTGGAAAAAGTTACTGAATATTTCGCTGAAGTATTAAAATTCTCGAAGTAGCTTTTCCCGCCAAAACAACCAATTTTAAAGGCGATAAATAGCTATAGTCAATTACCTCCGTAATTTCAATTAAAACATATTTCTTCGTTTTAACGACAGATTAGTCTGTGATGCTTTATTACAAAAAATACATTTTTGAGAAGTAAAGCAAAAATGAAATGATCGCACTTGTCAAGTCAACTTACAACGCTAAACAGCAAAATCAGGCCGTAATACGACCCGGTTTTTACCACATAGGAAGGCAATAATTGTTGCCATGATGAGGAACCTCTTATTCTAAATCAAGGAGAGTAATTACGTGTTTAGAATAGCAGATAAGTGCCCAAATATGATGAGTTTTTCGTTCGTAATGTATTGTAGTGGCGATAGTACTTAATTTTGACGACCGTGTTTAAAGCCAAGTCTCATGCAAGAATAACCATGAACATATATTTTAAACAGATTTTATCTATTTCCTAACAACAAAATCGGGCCTTTTGGACTTCTGTAAAGCAAAAGTCTGCAAATAGACAGAAAGAAGAGCTGAATTGAGCATTTTTGCACATAAAAGCAACAACTATCTAAAGCTTCAACTTTTCTCATTTTTCGCGCCTATATTGGTATGATAATCAACTACCAAAAGCCCATACAACAGAAACTAGTCAGATATTAAATATCCAGCCTAACAATTCACATATATTGCTTCCATGCATTTTCGCTTCAAAACCTTTGGTTTCGAACATGGTTCTCAATCAGTATGGTCAGCACTTGCATTGCTGAGGAGTTCTGTACAGACTATTTCAAAAAAAGGTGAAACTACAATTTACGTTGAAAACCGGTGGACGACATGGCGTGATGCCTCGCGTAACACAACACATTACATTTATAACCGAGGAAATTGCAAACACTTACATTGAGCGTAGAAAACATAACAGACCTAACCGACAGATTTGGAGATTAGCACGATAATTAAAAGTGGAAATAGTCAAGTAACTGATGAAAGTGCTGACCACTAATGTGGCCTTGTATAATTGGCTTCCGATCCTTATTTATAAGATAAGAACTTAAATAAACACACACGCTTGGTTCTTTTCATAATATGGTTTTCTATTTGTTGTCAATAAGGTGAACTGTTATCATTCTGTAGTGCTATAGCAACTATTTGTATACCTCCTAATAATTAGTTTTATTTGCTATTAATTGATCTTGCCTTTGTCTATTGCAGTTAATATCTTACGTAATAATAACTAAGCTATATAGTTCTTTAGATCTTTTTGTAAATATTCAGAATAAGGGTCTTGGTAAAGTTGGTGATTTTAACTAACAGTCATGGATCAGTCAGGGGAATCGAGCTCTCGAAGGAGATTTCAAAAAGCTCATTGCGTAGTTTGTCTCAGAATCTATGGTCTAGCCCACATTTTCCTACAACGAGCTCTCGATTGACGGTAGCGAAGACACCTAAGTAGCAACATAAGCAAACGAGCGTCTTCTTCAAATTCGGCTTCCGAAGATGACGACCATGAGTAATCTGCCATTTTGAAATTAACTTTTTGCATGCTTTCTTTTTGTTTTGTCGGGAAAGAGCATGTGTAGTATTGCTGGGATCGTGAACACAAATGCTCAGACTGTCGCACACGGTGAGCCAAATGGCGCGAGTGACACAAACTATCAAACTGTTTTGATATCTTGAGATTTGGCTCATGAGCCAAAATTCACAGCAAAAAACTGCCGCACACGTGAGTCAAATGGCTGAGCTAAATGTCACTCATGCCATTTGGCTCAACCATTTGACTCTCGTGTGCGCCTAGCATTAAGAAACGCTGTGGACGCTTTGTAAAATGAGTGGCTTCTACAAAATGATAAAATCACGCTTGTTACACATGAGTAGATAAAAAATTCTAATCTGAAGTCAAGAGGTAGCCACCCGCGATATTTTCTTTTTGGCATGAAATAGTGCAATGATTGTTTATTATCATGGACAAAGCGCAGTCTATTTACTTTGCTCATTTTTGCGTTAGAGTCGTTAATCAAATACAAAATGCGTGGTTCAAATCAATACATTAGTAGTAATAATTAAATACATTCGCGTGTCTTGTTCGATTTTTGAGCTCGACCATCTCTACGCTCTGTACACAATCTTATCACATTAAGAACCATGTGTTACACGGGGATGCGGGAGAGGGGGCATAGGGGGCTAGCACCCCTCTTGCTTTCATCTGGGGGAGCAGGATGGGCAAAACTGCCTTTTGTGGAAAAAAATCAACGTGTTTACCCATTCTTGACCTGGTCCTAACGGATCTTTCTTGAAGCTTGGCAACATTAATCTTTGATTTAGTATATTAGTTCAATTCACGAAAACAAACCAAAGTAATACATCTTCTCATTCTGTTACTTATCAGAAAGTAGTCGATAAGTTGTTGAAGCTTTCTGATTTCGCTGTAGCCGTTTTATACAAGACAGGCTGTTTGAAACAAAAGATAGCTACTGGGAAATCAAAACATTTTGGCACCATACCAACACTTTGAAAAAACAACAGCTGAAGCAAGGATTTGTATAATTTTGCCTTGTTTTCGTGGTACAAGAATTTCCTGTGTAGGCTGTACCTGTGTCTAAAAGGTTTCCAGATTTCTCGCTACAAAGGGACTGTGATTTTTAGAAATTGTAATAAATAGATTTCGCGATATGCCTCAAAATGCAGAAAGCTGATTGAAACAAAAAAATAGCTGCCAAAGAACTTAAGAAAGCAGCAGCAAGGCCAGGGCAGGCAAAGATCACATATATTTTTTTACACCAAACTATCAGCAAAAGCAAAGATGAAGAACAAAGTTTTTGAGGATTTTAGTGGTATCTTCGAATGCTCTCAACGCTACCAAGGCAAAAATCCAACGTATGCTGAAACATCAAATTTATTTTTTAGATACTCTGTTTTGTTTAAATGTAATAAGGAGAATGATTGCTTTGCTAGAGAAGCTTTCAAAGGAGCTTCAGTCAGTTATTGTTTCTGCAGATTATGCATTTTATTCTTTAAACACATTATTCAGTGGTTTAAGGAGATGGGATGCATGGAGGAGTTCAATCTTATAGTACGACTTCCATCTACATCCACAGATGGCATAACAAGCAATGATAATTTGCGCCGATGCTTCTTCAAAGTCATTGATACAGTTTCTTCCAGTCCTGAACAAAGATTTGAACAAGAGGATTTATCTACTTTAAAAGCGATAGAAGAGGTCATACTTAAATCGATGAAAGATAGAGGAGTCAATCTGACCAGTCTTTAATGTGGCTTTCTTGACAAAGAAATGGTAAAAAGACAGCTGGATGATCTCCCGACCATTTTAGGGCTTTATAATGCTGAGAGGGAGCTAAAGATAAAAGATGTAACACATATTGTATCAATCGAAGATATGTCAATACAATGCCCTCAGCAAAACTGCAATGCCAAGTACACAGGATGATCACATTTACAAGACATTGCCACTTAGTTCATTGAACGCAGCTTCAGTACCTTGCAGAGACTCAAGGTGTGGTTGAGGGCCTAAACAAAAGCAAACGATCTGAATGACATTACGCATGCGCATATTCCAAAAGCAGACTTAGACAAAGTGAACATTAATGTGGTAGCAAGGAAATTTGTAGAGAAAAACGACTAAGAGAAAGACTTCTTTGGCAAATGAACAAGTAATAATGTGTAGATGAAATCAAATGAACTCTTTTATGTTTGTGTAGTTTTTTGCATTTAGATTTTCTGTTCAGTTGAAGCTAAGCTAATCCGATGGTTATAAAAACATATATTAAAATGATTTGTGTATGTTTGAAATTAGATATTAATATTTTTGGGCCAACAATATTGCAGTTATAATAATGATTACGTTGATAAGGTTGATGACAATGATGATTATAATGAACCAAATGCCCTTTGCAGAACACTCCCCCCTTGCCTATTATTCCTTCCGACGACCATGCATGTGCAGCTTTGCTCCATATGTTGATTGTTTACCTTATCCTTTGAATTAATTCAAGGTTGAGAATTTATCGAGAAGCAATTATTAAATAGCCACAAAATTCACTATATGAAGTTTTGGTGACACTTCTCATCCACTAGCTGTAAGCTATAAAAGAAAATGCACAAAAAATGTCCCTGTTATACCTGTCTAAACTTTGAAGCTAGACTAGTAGATTAAGTTCAAGACTGTGGGTGTCAAAGATAATTCTATGAGCGAAACAAGTTTATATATGCCTCAATATTTTTATGTAAAGCATGAGAACTGGCTAACCTTATCATCTGCTAGGTAGATTGGATTTCAAGTGTATACATTGACTCAGCAAGGAATATCGTCAAAAGACAACGTAAAATGTCGCTTTGTACGCGTGATGTTGCTTCCCCTTCGCAAGTCTACGTATAGGCGAACAATCACGGCGCGCAAAATCTCATCTCAAAGTAGAATCAAGCCTAGTTTTTATTTCATGTGTTGATTAACTCGATCTCTGAGCATGAGTCACTAATTCGTCTGAAATAAACATTATGTATGCCTTCTTTACACCTGTGTGACTGTATACATATATATATGTAATCCTTTCTACTCCTGAATATTACTCATCTGTACTGATTCTTTGAAACACAATCGCCTTTTGTGTTCTCAATCCGTCAAGATCTCTGAAGATCACATGTAACATAACTAAGTAAAATTGGTGTAGTATTTCATAATTATCTGCAGATTGTGTTTACAAATTCAAGTAACTATACATGCTAAACGTGTGGAAAAAGCAGCAGCGATTATTGGTAGCACAACCAAAATAGCAAGAAGTGCAAAGCGCGACAAGTGTAAAGATGCAATTGGAAAGTGTCAGGAGTACCTTATCTATGTTTGAAATTCTGACATCTTTTGATCAATGGCTTCAATTGCCTTCTACATATTAAGTAATAACATTTTCTCACTATGCTTACTATGTAATTAGTGTCCCTCGTGTCAACTAGCAAACCACAACCAAGGCATAGTTTTCTTGTAAACGATTGTCATTATCTTGATCTTTGGTACTGAATTCCATATTATTGTGACATTTAAGTGAATCACCCACAGTTCCAGAGTAGTGTGAAACAGTAAGCTTGTGCTTGTTGCATTCATTTACAATGTACACCATACCCTACACAGCAGAAACGTGGTCTTTATGATAAGTTTCAACTTCAATTCTCATCTCACTCAACCAACCAGCAATTAGATAACGATTCTGAGCGCTTCCGTGAACACCTGGGCGACATACGCCACCATCGCGATACACCCGTAGAATCACATTTTTTCCAGACCAACCACGATACACCTTACGTCTACTGTCGTTCGTCACAACACTAGAGACCGTCACCATAGAGTCACTACGGAGAAATGCCTTATCCACACTTTAGGGACCCTTTACCCTTACGGACTAAACTTAGACTTTGACTTCCATAAACTGCCATATACACACCCGTTTCCTTTTCTCTATGATTTCTAATGTTTTCTATCCGCAAACATATTTTCTTGACTCTAGTTCTTCCTTCTTTCTGTGTCTTTGTTTACATCTACTCTTGCCTCTGTTTTTGTCCTTTGTCTGTATTCGAATTGATTCTCTTATGCTCCCTTGGTCCAAGTCCTCCTTCTTTCTATATACATGTATATCACCTATGTTATACATTTTTCTCATTCTGTCGCATGACTAAGGCCTTGTAGGTCAAAATTCGTGGATGGATTGTTATCTACTCTAAAAGGGCGGTAAGGTTACAAATTTGTTTCATTTTTTAATCACTGAATAGAGTCTATTTGCTTTTATCCTTGAAGTAGAAAGTCTGACCATCGGGGTGTCCTTAATTGAAATAAATATAATTATATTGGTGTACTTGAAAGAAAATTTACAGAAAGACTTCTCTATGGAATCAGGAAAATGCACTACAAGCAAACTTTATTCAAACGAAAATGAACGACTTCATTTCTTATAAATAAACATTATTAAAACACGTTAACAAGGGTGCTTTTACTGCAAACCACACTTCTCCCAGAAAACAGGTGAAAAAATGTATTACAAGCAAATTTCGTAGCAAATACTTCATAAACTCAGTTCGTGTTTTCCCATGAAACTGAATTTCGTTCTCGAGACGGCGAATTAGTGTATTGCGAGGAAACTTCATTGCCGATACGTTGACAAACTCAACTTGTGCCTTTTTCCGTAAACTACACTTCTTTCTTGAGACAAGCAATTAATGTATTGCAAGTAAACGTCATCGAAAATACGTTCACAAACTCAGCGTGTGCCTTCCTCTCGAAACTAAAATTCTTTATTGAGACAAGAAATTAATGTATTGCAAGTAAACTTCACTCCAAATGCGTTTACAAGCTCAACTTGTGCCTCTTTACGGAACTCAAAATTGTCTCTGCGGACAAGAACTAATGTATTGCAAAGTCAATTTCACAAAAATACTTTAACAAATTTAGCTCTGCTCTTTGCAGGAAACTACATTTGTTTTTGAGCACAGCAAATTTTAATGCATTACAAGTTAGATTCGTTGAAAATACGTCACCAAGCTCAAAGCATGCCTTCTACTGGCAATGAAAAATATCTCTATTACAAGTTGATTTTGCTAAACATACTTTAAAAAATTCGTCGCATGCTTTAAACTGGAAGCCACAACTGTTTTCGAAGACGTAGTACAAGTCAGCTAACCCAACTCAACAAGTGCTCATTACTAGAAACTAAACTTTTCTCTGGAAAGAGGAAGCTATTGCATTGCAAGTAAATTTCATTGCAAAGACTTAAAACAAACTCAACTCCTGATTGCAGTGATCCTTTTTGGTAATGCAATTACATTTTTCAGGAGCGCCACTTTTTCTTGGTAGACCTCAGGGCTCTGTTGCATTAGTAGACCTCAGGGCTCTGTTGCATTAGTAGACCTCAGGGCTCTGTTGCATTAGTAGACCTCAGGGCTCTGTTGCATT
>JANTCA010037339.1:0-14235 GCA_024741275.1 Chironex yamaguchii
TCTTATCCGACGTGATAATCTATAAATGTTGCCCAGTTGCAAATGTTGACGCAAGTTCAGATTTGTTAGCAATTACAGGCCGACAAGACTTGACGACGTTGATTTGTAGCTATACCAGCCGTGAATAGGCAAAGGCCTTGTAGTATATAAGAATAATAAGGTGGGAAAGTGGGGCTGACATCAATAAAATGTGCCCCATCTTTGATTAAGTTCGAGGCAAAAACTAAGGAAACCGACATAAAAATATCATGTCCATTTACACTTATAGTAACGACTACTAAAATTTTAATAGACGACTGAGAACTACAAATCGTTAAAGCTGGAAAATCATACTTTTAAATTGATTTGATTATTAAAAATACTCGTCAATAAAAGTAGGTGGCACGGCCCCCCAACCCTCGCTTTCGCAGTCCCTGATTGCAAAAGTATCTCTTAAAGTAAGTGATACCTTAATTTATGATTCGTATAAAAGCTAGCTTAATTTGTAAAAACAGAATGTCTTGTAGGTATAAAACATATACCTAAACCCAGATGCAAAGATGGATGATCAGTTGAATGATGTTCAATGTTTTCCCTCTTCTTTTGAGTTTTTTACGTCAGTTTGAAAACATGCCAGGTTTGTAATCCAGTTGCTCCGGCATGATATCATTGCAAACCCTGTCTTCCCAGAGACAGTATAAGAGATTAGGTGTATTTAACGTTATCAATTATGATAAAATACCTCCACAAAAGTGCCATTTGGCAAGATTTAAGTTTTCAGGTAATTAGCAGTCATTTATGGCATAACCCCTATACAGTAAGCATGTTCCAAGAAGCCATGCTCTTTTCTTGGAGACAACACCCAAGCGACCCATATTTACCACAAAGCATCATGGGAGAATATTTTTGTTTCAGCACCGGCTATCCTCATGGGAACTAAAAGTTGGGAGAAAATGGAAATAATCAAATTTTAATTTAGATTTTAATATGAGTTTAGTTTGCACTTTGGTCTAAAAAAATTAGACCGTTGAAGTAGATAGAAATACAATGGCAACAAATTGTAATTGATAACCAAAAATTTGCAATGTATATGGATTTAGTTGAAATAAAGTTAGATATATTTTGATCAGAAACTGTTTTCTCTTTTTGACCAGCTGTTTCCCGCCAAAACAGCTGAGCAACCCTTGAATGATGATACTCCAGAAACGCGCTGAGGTGGCAAGGTGAAGAAGGGAACATTTTACAAGCATTTTACTATAATTTGAACATATCCATCTAAGAAGCTTTCACTATGAAATCGTAAGTACATATCACAATTTTTGTTGCTGTCATTTTTACCAGATTGCGTGGTCCATGTGGAGATGTGTTGACCATTTCGAACGAGTTGTAGAATTCCATCTATCACATGTTTTCTTTCAAAGTCATCTGGCGCGCGGTGCTGCAGAGCCAAACTGGAAAACTTGAATGAATGGTTTGATTCTAAATTATTAATCAATTTGAGTAGAATCATCATGTGTGTCCTTCTTGGTAAACTAAATCAGGTAGATGACGGCGATATGCTATACATAAAATATACTTTAGGAGTTTTCTAGGGGTAGGTATGAGCTTGGCCTGAGATTGTACAATCAGCACGTGTTTAGGACCAAGTCTGCAGATGCAGACACAGTTCAAATCGAGTAAACAAAATCATGTCTTCTCATGAATGAACTCCATCACCTGTTCGTGTGACAATGAATTCTCATTCAATGACAAATTTTAACTACGCTGAACGATTTTCCTCGATTGCTTCACCCGGCCCTGTATACCATAGTAAACCCGCGTAAATTCATTCTTGGACTGATGTGGGACATGGTATTTGTCGGCCATTACAGTCATGCTACTTCGTAACAACAAAATTCTCGCTTTTATTGACCTCAGCTCACAACCATGGATAGACTGTAGGTTGACAAGTTCCAGTTTTGTACGAGTTGCAAGCCCGATCGCTCATAAATTGGCAATCAAGGCTTTCTGTTCGCTGAGGTGGAACTTAACGCAGTTGCTAATCAGCTGTTGAATTGCTTTAAAATTTTGTTTCCCTTGAGGCACATGTGGTTTTAAACCTACAACGATTCATTTGTTTTGGTCCATGGCCTGATGCTTCAAATTATTGCCATGGATCGCACTTAGATTTACTCAAATGCATTCAAGATATAAAAAACGCGGGCTTTTTTCACGAAAACTCCCCAAATCGTAATGATAGCTGTTAAATATAGTCAACGTTTTAGTTTTCAAAGTTGTGTGGATTGATCAGTTGATGTGCAGGAAGATTCCATTTTAAAAAGTTAAGATGAGTCAGTCACTTTAAATTCCTCGTATATTTTAGCCGTGGGAGGTAACTGGTCTGGTCTTGCTCGTGTTTACTGTGTGACGCGTTAATTCAAATCAGCTGTTTAGGAAGGTAATCTGGCGTTGAATTGCATTGCTAGACATTTTCATGGCCCGTTGACGATCGAAATAGGATACTGCATTATTCACTCGTATATTTGTAAAGGAGCATTCCTTTGGTTAATATGGCTGACATTTTTGGCTCCGCTATGATCGCGGAAGCATTTCCTGGCCATGAATGAAAATAAACATTTCTTGACGATACTGCCTTCAAATTTGAGTTGAGTTTCATGAAATAGGCCTGGTTTGATGTTTACGACTCTACACACACACAAAATGAGCATTTCGCTACGTTAGACATTTGCCAAAGCCGGATGTTGTAAGCTTTAGGCCTGGCTTTTGCTTATGAGAGACGATAGGAGTGGAAGATATTATTTTACGGGTAAAATTTGCCTATGAGACAAGAAAGGCCGTCAATTATGGTGTCGACTTCGAATGTTGAAACACTTCCGTCTAACGCAAATCAGCTGATTCATTTAAGCGCTTGCATTTTTTGTTTTCAAACATGAATGTGTTAATGAAGAATGCAGCGAGGACAATAGATTGAAAGCGTAAGGTGAACTATTGGTAATATTGAAGGCAATAGTGATTTGAGCATGCTTATTATCTCCTGTGCATTTGTCGCAATGCACAACAGCTGCGTTGCTCTTTACGGATGGCCAAGGCCCATGGTCAGGGGGTGGCTGACCAATATCTTTTAACAAAGCAGGGTTTATGAGGGGTTTAGATTTCCCAAAGTCAGCCAGGGTAAAGTATGATGATTCATAAATTAGCAAACAGCTAACTTTGTATTGTGATCAAGGTTTCTTTTCTTACTCCAGGGTTCATTCTGTGTGAAACTCAGGCCAGAGGTATGCCAATAGCTCCTTCAGGTATATGCCAAAGTGCATGATAAGAGTAATTATTCACAAAGTATGACGCCAAGATTGAAAAAACAGCAGAGACCGAAAAAAGGCTTGCACCGAGATTTTTGCTTTTATGCCATGATACCAAGGGGTATAATCTAGCGTAAATCCACGCTGCATCGTGATGAAATACACTGTGGCCCCGGCCCTTGTATACCATATAAACTTACATGTCCAATGTCTTGTATTCTTGATCAATTGGCACAGAATTGTGCAAGGTGTGTGGTTTCTGCATTTATTATGTAATTGAAGGCTAATCCATACAGTAGGACCATTGTCCCTCCTCAGCATACGAGCACACCTTCTGATTTCTTGCATTTTCAATTCTGGGGGTTTTATTGAGGCCCCCCTCATGTCATAATTTACAGATGTCAAGATAAAGCACGTTTGGTCATTAAACCCTTCAAATCACACCTTTCAAAGCAACAGATTTCACCTTTTTGAGCAATTTTCCAGATTGAATGATATGCTGCAGTTGGTATGTAGATATAATTAATCTTAACTGACCTGCTATATACACATGGTTGCCCTCACCCATCAAGAATAAATTGTGTTCATTCTAAACAATTCAAAAATTAAACACGATAGGTTATTAACAAGACATCTCTACATTTTTCCTCAAGACTGCAGTGCTTATGCTGAAAATATCTTCACGAGTCTATGATGATTTGTCATGATATAAAGTTGCATGGCATAAGCATGAAAATTGTTGCATGTTACTTGTGAAAGGTGCTATTGAATATAGCAAAGTAAGATGCATTCTATATTGAACCCATAGTGTGGAGTGATGCACAAAGAGAGAAAAACCAGTACAGAATTAGCCAGAGATAAGATTGTGTGGAAATCATTGATTATGGCGGTGAAAATTTGTGACATGACACTAATTTTGAGGGTGATTTTTTACTACAAAAAGTGGTTCAAATCATTGATAAGAACATGTCTAACCCATGAAAACTAATTTAATTTTTTGTTGGAGAGATCTTTTATCCGACAATTTTTCAAAGCTTAAAAGCAGAGATAATTTAAGAATATGGCACTGAAAGCCAGAAAATATATGAATAAAGAAAATTGAACTAATAAATTTAGGTGTACTTACTCACCACTGGGTATTGGCTGGTGATACCAACATCCTGAGCTGCCCTTTATCAAGCTGTTGTGATAATATATATTCCTATCTTGAGTAGTATAAATGTATGCATTAACATGTCGTTTAAGTTAACATACACATAACTGACATTGACAAAACCAAACAATGAATACTGAATTGATGAATTTCCCTCTTACCAACCATTGGGTATTGGTTATAAGTCAATTGTATGTAAAAATAAATGACTCAGACTGATTTTCAAAATACCCAATCATATGGTTCTAATTTGTACTTGTCAGATATTTGTAATACCTGGTCAGCTCCCACTTTGTGCAGCTATTGTGGTAATGCTCCACTCTTGATGAATATATGTAAGGCACTGTGTCTGTTGAGGTATTACAAATATCTGATACTGATGAAGGTTTAAGCCGAAAACACAGAGAAAATTAATGAATTACCCCTTACCCACCGCTGGGTTTCGTCTTGTAATACCAAGGACTTTGAATGTCCTTCACCAAACCTTTGTGCCGTGATGGCTGAGAGTTGCAACTATAGTTCAGAAGTAGGTAGTTTACTGATTGAACAATCTCGTTAATTCTTCTATATGAATTAGTGCTGTTCACGTTAGGAATAATTTCCACAGAATCGTTCCAAGGAATTATGACATTAAAGCAAATGTTATCTGGAATGTTTCATTCTGTTATTGCTTTGAAAGCTTAATTATTTGAAATGGTTATTTTCATATTATCTAATCTTGTCTAAAATGATATCAGTTCTCAGGAAATGGAATATGTGACTCCAGCCAAGGTTGAGTTTGAGCGTAAAGTGCGTCGTGAAATTGCTAACTCAAATGAACGACGACGAATGCAGAATATAAATGCTGGGTTTGAAACACTCCATGCAATATTACCTGTGGGAGTAGGAAGCTCAAAATTAAGCAAGGTAATTTATGCTAATGGATATCTAAATCAACATTATCTTTGTTATTTCTGATGTGGACTGTAATGTGGAATATCCTTGTCTATCCTTGTTTTTTATTTAAAACAGAAGTATTGATATCTAGCAAAAACTCTGAAACACTTGTATAATTTGTCTTTAGGAAGCTGTTATGATTTGTATAGATCAACCTATTATAGAACTTTTAAAAAGAGGTGTTATGTAGTAGAGGAAAATAAAATTTTTTAAATAAAATGTTTCAATAAAATTATGCATTTTCGAAATATGTTGAAACAACACCTAAGTAACAAGTGCAACAATGCTATCCTATGCCTGTATTGTTTCCCTACTCAAAACTAATTTGACCAACACATCCCATTAACACTCAGATTTTTTATTACGTATTGGCTGCAATAAGCCATTTAATTTGTAAATTTTCATTTAACAGAACAATAATTTGAGCTCATCTTCAATTGGGTTTGAGCCCTATACTGAATCCAAGAGGTTACAAAGGCATCCAAACAGTAGCACTAGAAGGTTAAGAATGCTATTCCAAAGATAATTATTTTTATTTGTAGAAGGTTACACCTCTCTGTGTCATATTTTATGAATTATCTAGCTTTTGGAATTATGCCCTGAGTATTGTTATACTACTATGTTGGTGATGGAATTAATGGGTTCATTTGGGTTCATTTTTTAGGCAGCCATACTTCGTCATACAGCAGACTACATCCAGGCTCTTGAGAAAGATAATGCCAGTTTACACCAACAAAACTCGAGTTTGAAAAAACTGTTATCTGAAAGTGATAGATCAGAATACTTGGACAAGTTTTGCTCTCCAGTTAAACGCAAGTTACAAGTGGCAAATCGAGTCACGCCAAAGTGTCGGAAATTGGATCTTCATGTTGATGACTGTTGTGGAAATGAGTCAGAGATTGATTTGATAAAAAAACAAGTTTTAGATTTGCAATGTCAGTTGGACAGAGAACGTAGAATTAGGAGATTATTGGAGGAAGAAAAACAATTATGGGATGGTAGGTTAGAATCTACACCATTATCATATCGAAATGAGTCACAAGGATGTCGGACTGCACGTCGTAGTTTGGATGCGATTATTGAGGCAATCAATCAACTTGAAGGACAAGCTGGTTTGTCAGAAAACTTGAGTTCACCGGACTGCAGTGTTACATCTGGGTCTGATGGCATGGAAGACCTTAATGGGTCGTTGTGATTATGGTTATAGTAATTTTCTATGCAAGTTTTGGTACATATGTAAATATGCCTGGTGTTTTTTTTGGAAAACAAATAATGTATTTATGCTGTATTATTACTGATCCATCGGTTCATTTTTGCATTTCCTTGTTTCTAAATTAGAAATATTCACACCAATTGTTATTTTTCGGGGTATAAAGTATTTGCCTGCCTGCCTAGTGTGGCATAAAATCTAATGTACAGTAACTGTATGGTATACCTAATTGAAACTTGCTCATGCTAGCAAAACTGGAAAGTTTGCATTAGTTTCAATGTTTGATCATTCCATCCTCCAAAGGCTTGCTAAAATTAATATTTTATTTGTTGTTTAAGTAATCAGTTTTGAATATGCTTAGCAGAATAATTAAATTGTTATCAGAATTGGCAGACCAATTGGCAGAGATAGAGAACTAAAAATTTTAAAAAAAGGAATTTTCTTCAACTATTACCAATTCATAAGTTTTTGTCCAAGTTACATCAGAGGTGAGACTTGTACTATGGTATGGCTGCTAGGTCAGAGTATATTGTAGAGAAATTAGTGTTGTCTTTTAAGAAGTATATAGAATGTTGTGGTATGTACATTGCACATTGTCTAGTTATCAATAGCTTTTTGTGCAAGGTCGACAGAGACTGACAATGTAAACTTTCCAGTTCATATCAAGAAACACCATCATCTGCAGGCCCAAACTTGGCTTAGTTGAAACTGTATTTTTCAACTTAGCGGTCCAAGGCCCACCACCATGTCCACAAGGTTGCTATTCCTGTTGATCCATGTGAATGTGTATAGTAGTTGATGAGTAACAAAATGTCCCAGTGACAAAACACTTCCTGTGTCATTTTCAAAGTCACCAATCAATAGTTGTTCCCTTGAAAAGGGTTGTCAAGTGTATTGTAAATGGTAGGCCAAGAATGGGCCTTGCAGAGGTAAGATGAGGTTATTTAACAGACCATAGTTTGTCATTTGCTCTGAATATTGTTGTACAATATTATCTTGAAACCAGTGGTAGCTGTGATGTATATATTATATACACTAGTAGAAAGAATCTAATTGATATTAATAGATTACGTATGCACACCAGGTCATAGGTTATCTAAACATGTTTGTTATTTGTTTTTGAAAAGATTACACAAATCAATCTAATTCATATGTATTTACAAATAGCAAGCACAATCATTTTTATCAGCTTCTACTGGTTTCATTAGTATATCTAAACCATTCACAGTTGAGAATCACGTTTTCTTATTTAGCACGGTACCTTAATTGATGCACTAATGACATTGCTTTGATGTTGTATGTAGATATGTGATGGTTGTGGTCATATAGCCTATTTAGAAATATATACAGATATGTATGCATATATATTTAATTCATACTTTGTGTAGTTTAGTAGCTTCGCATACTAGGATGCTATGGAGCATTTAGTGACTTGATAGTGTAAATTATTGCTGTCTAAAGAGTGCCAAGTGTACGTCATGTTGCATGACATAGTCTGGTAGGTCAGCAATTCATGGATCATTCATACAAGTATCATTGACCCTGTCTTGATTTAACCGAACATACTCATGAGTGCAAGTCATACTGCATTGTTTATTACAAAATTGAAAGTCAGGAGAGCTTCATCAAAGTGAAGCAATTTTTTGCAAATGTTCAATAACATATCTGTTTTATTAGAGCTTAGAAATACTGCTGTGTTTCATAAACATGTTGAATGAATTGCTGACCCAAGCCATGCTAGTTTTATGAGAATGGTCCATCTGTCACTGGATGCTTCATATATTACCCCCTGTTATGGGCTATTCTTGTTACCTATGTGTTCCAACAGAGTGTTGTTTGAGCGTAATTGAGTGTGGTGGCTTGGATTTTATATTCAATGCTGTAAACGTAGGTTCTATTTAAGTATTTCCCCATGATGTTTGTCTTTTTATTTTTTCATGGTTATGTTATTAATGAGTTTGGTATTAGCATTTTTAGTGGCATGCCATTTGTCTAATGGTAATTACAGAAAGTATTAAAAGTTGTTATTCCTATTTTAAAGAATGTTTGGTAGTAGCAATACGTGTGCCATCATTGACAAACATTTCAAAGAAAACCTATGTGTATGTTGAAAGTTACGTCGCATGCATTGGTGCAACTAGCCAGCAAAAATGGGTGGGGACAAGAACCGGGTCTGGACAACATGTTAAGGATAACACCTTTTTTCTCCTACTTTCCCTTCTTTTCTCTTATGAAACACCTTCCTTTCTTTCAGGGAAGTCCCTTTGGTTATAGGAAAGATTGTGGTTCATGGTGTGTCATTGAAAATGCGAGTGACCTGTAAAACAATAGAAATTCATTAGTGGAAGAATGTCAAACAGAACACCATCGTGAACTTAACCCAAGAAGCTGTTCCAGTTTGAAATTGTTCCAGTGTGATTGATCACATTAGCGAATCTCATTTGTTAATACATTTGACTTAAAGAAAAAACCCATCCACTTTTCATAATGCATTTCAACCTCAGGCGTTCCTAGATGTCATCTTTTTTTGCGTCATCGTTAGTTTTTTCTGTATTCATTGAAGGTCTTTGATGTTTGTCATTACTTTGTAATTGTTTAAGGTATGAAGGTGCTATGTTTTGACATAAGTGTCTACATTTTTTGCTCATGTTGTTCGGCTTTTGAGCATGTTTCTTAGTACTTCCTAACAGGACCTTGAAGCAAGTCAGCATTTATAAACAACTCGTTTTTCTCTAAATTATAGCACAAAATGGCCAGCTTTACAGGATAGGGTGGCAGACCAGCTACTGAGTTGTTCAATTTGCTAGAAAGTGTTTCAGACTGCATAGAGCACTAACACTTTGAGTATAATATAATTGTTTATTTGCAAAGTGGAAAAGGTAATGCTCCTGACTATGTCGTTATCCTCTCAATCAGACTTAGTATAGGTAATGTAGGATTTGTACTATCAATTTTTCGTGTGTGGATTTTGGTATAATTTATTCTTTTACATGTCATGTGACATGTAAATAGTGAGGAATAGGGAAAGCTTTTATAATTGCCGGAACGCTTTATGTTACGTGACACTCTAGTGTCATTGTGGTCCAAATTAACATAGTGTGTTGGCCTATTTTCTATGGGTAACTTAGAGCTGCATTTTGTTTACATTTCAAATAGGCTGTGAGGTTTGTGTGTTTTGTTGTCATTTTTATTACTATTTACCAATATGTGCTTTATATTACTAGATTACTGATGAAAGCCATAAGCCTGCAGTAAACAGAGATCTGAATTCTAGTGTGTATAGTCTTTGAGGAGTTGATACTCCTTATGTGTACATTCTTGAAGTCAGTGACTTAGGTCACATTGTCCTTTGCACTCATTTTACGGGGATCATTTTGATATTGCATTGTAGGTTTACCTAGCTATTTATTATATGCAAATATTGAATATATATATGTGTATAACCCTTTACAACCCACCATGCAATTTGCTACAATTTTGCTATCAAGCTTGATGCTACTTTGTGGTGCTATTCAATGTTTGAAAAATTTGATTTGGCCTTCGAGAGACCGTTTTTATGAGGGAAGGGGTGGTGAGTTTGGACAGACTTCAGAAAGCATATGTAGCCATGTCACCTGATTGCCTTCATACTTAAGTCTCCACTTGACACATTGATTTCGCTGTTTTAGCACAGTTTATTTTACATACTTATTGTATGGTGATGCTTATACTTTCATGCAATGGCTCATTTTCTTTTCATGTTTTCGATGGTGCATTGTTTTATTTTCTGATCCAGGTATTCTTTTTCATGTGCTACTGTCACTTGCTTGCCCAAAAATATTTTGTGCCCTATCCAATTTCAAAATCATCCATTTTGTAGAAACCAGGTGGACTATTCAGAAAAGTGAACACGAATTTGCAAATTGTGGTGGGTTAATGCATGCTTGTATCATCTTCAAGGCAATCTGTCTTGTTATTGGTTGGTTTAAACAATAACAAACATTAATTGTTTTCAGCCCTCTGACTTATCTTATGTAGAAAATATTGCTGTTTTGGTCATGGCTTTTTTTTTGTGAAAATTTGTACACCATGAAATGTACTTTTTGGAGTTATTTTATCAGACTGAAAGATCGTGAGGTTACTTTTGGCTGTATTTGAACCACATTATCTTACTGTCTCGAGGGCTTAGTCATTGTTTATTGTTTCGCATTCACACCTATTGTTTTTAAGCCAATCAGTGAGATAGATTGCCTTGTACCCCAGTGTATCCACAACAATACACTTTCCTAGACCTATTGTGTTCTCGTCATGGGATGTTTAAAAGTTGATGCCCCATTGTATCTAAATATTGATTTATTTGCTACTAGTAATAGTGTCGTGCAGGATCATGGGGAGTGTCTCCCCTAGGCCCCTCCGTGCTCGTGCACCTCATCCATATATGGTGATGTTGCTGTAAGGTATGACGTCATTTTTCTGTATTATTTGTATGGGTCGGTACCCAACCTGTAGTGTTGACTCGTGTAAAAAGGTAGTAATGTAAATGAAACATGTAATATGGACAAATATACGATGAAAATATGGAAATATTTCATTCACTGTCTCTATGGAGGGTACACTCTATATTATCAAGACACCATATACTAAATACAACTCCTCTGGACATGCACAGCCATACTTGGTGAAGTTAAAATGGCGCTAAGCGGACCATGTAGGGTTGGGTTGGGATTTATCATTTTGCTGTACAGCATGTTGCAAACGCATCCAACAAAATAGGAACATTTCTTGATTGCGGCATGATGTGGTCCTTCCAGCATAGCGGATATCTCTTAATTTGCAACTGATCTCCGTGTACAGCAAATAATATTGCCTGGAGTTCTAACAAAAATACGGGCTCAAATGTCACCTGCCGAAGAGTCGGGGCTTTTTAAGGGACTAAGAATTCTTTAAAGACCAAGAGGAAGGGAGGGTCCGAGGGTCCTCCCCCCATGGATCTGCTCCTTATAAGCACGGATGTTATTGATCTTCTTTGAGCTCATTTCCCTGTGTGTGCAAGAGTCCCTGGTTTTCTTGTGACATGACTATCCATTGTAGCTTTCTTCTATGTGCGATCTCTAAACGTGCTTTATATATTCCACCTCATTTTTTAATCCGTTATTGTATTTTATTGTACTTTATCATTCCTTACAACATCAATTGACGTAATTATCAATATGAATATAACGAGGCGCTTTACGCAATTATCAAATTATACATCATACTGTCCATATTGTAAAACACGCCATCAAAATATCGAATACCCGCTATTCATTATCTAGTAATCATTTGAATAGCAGTGAAACAAAATTATTTGAAACGAAAATTTGGGAAAGTGAGAACTGAATGTTTCAATATGTTAATTTGGATAGCCTGAATCCCCCTCAGTAGTATTGTGAGTGTAATTTACGCAGGACTGGTCTTTGTCAGCAGTCTCCGATTCTCCTATTTGATTGTGAGACACCTCACATTTTTGTATGTTCATATTTTTTTCTATCTTTCAACAGCCCACGGCCACGTTTTTCCATTTTTTTCGCTCTTTCCAACTTACAACTTAGAACCTCAGGGAATAACCACCCTTTTATTCGTCACAATATTCAATGTGAAGTATTTATCTCTTTACCAGGTGTATCAACATATTCAAGAACGTTGAGACTGCAGGATTAAGAATGCCTTAAAAGG
This sequence comes from Chironex yamaguchii, assembly GCA_024741275.1. Classification (NCBI taxonomy): domain Eukaryota; kingdom Metazoa; phylum Cnidaria; class Cubozoa; order Chirodropida; family Chirodropidae; genus Chironex; species Chironex yamaguchii. Next base: position 12,272 of record JANTCA010037339.1, read on the forward strand.
TAACCTGCGCAGTCCACTGCCTCGTAAAATGACGCCGAACAATGCAGTATTTTTCAAGGGTTGTAAAGATGACATCAAATGTACTATTCTCCTTGTCTATGTCCAATCTGGGTGGGAGTTGATAAAATCTTTTGTATTCACAAAAACCGTGATGTTTTTCACAGCAAGATAAGCAATTAGCAGCAGACTGAGAAAGCTCAAGGTTTGCGACAAATCTCAAATTTCAGGTTGTGTATTTGAGAAGAAGGACAAAGTTTGAAAAAGGCACATTTGTTAATTGCTTGAAGTGTCGTTTCCTGGTTCTTACGATGTTATTACGCTTGTAAAAACTATGTGTGTAGGCACCTGGTCATAACCAACAAAGTTGTTTACAGTTTGGAAAAAAAGCACAGAGGAAATTCTCATAATCAAATCATTGTGATTTACCTAGGCCAACAGTACCTGCTCGTTGTTCGTCAGGCCAATATACAGCCAAGGTGAGTTTGTGGTGTTATTTTATGTCTAAAACTGTCTACTGCTTTCTTGAGTCGTCAAGTTCTAGTTTCTAGGTCAGAGTTTACAGTTCAGGAACCACAAAATGTGATTTTGGTGGACTCAAAAGTGCCCACAGATACGATGTCGTTTTGGTTTGTGTTGATTTGGTTATGGCTGCCGACCTTTTGATAACTTTGGTCAACACAACGTGTTTCTTTTTCGTCGAAAACTGAAGTCAGATTTGCCTCCGTTGAATTGACTTGTTCAGACGAGTTAATGAAAGATTGTTCGTTCAAATGAGCGAATTGAAAAGAGGTTGTTGTCCTTTTGAAGGGAAGTTTAAATTCAAAGACAACTATATGTCATTGTCAAAACAGACAACTGGAAATTTGAAATGTGACCTGGCGGCACTGTGTCCACCTTGAACGCGATAGTGCTCGAAAACGCGGTGATTTAGTATAAGATTTAAGGACGTTTGGTAGTTATTCTGCCTGATTTCAAGGGGGTTGGAATAAATCTAACCTTCCTGCAACCGATCATTATCACCACAAAGCGTAAATGAGTCAGATTTTGGCCCTGATCTTAAGGTCGTTTGAACCTTAACCCAACCGAAATGACATCTTTTGCTGGGTCAGATGGTGAAGCTCATTTAAAACCTGCAGCATTAAACCTGCAGCAACAATCTGTCCAAATTTCTTGAGGTATTGTGTTAATGTGCGTACATTTTACTTGATTATTTTGCAAATATGTTTTTGTGCAGTGTAGGAGATTAACTTTAGGATGTTACTAACAGTTAAACCGTGTGTGTGTAACGGACGGATGCCTGTTTCCGCTGGGAACACAGGTTGTTATATATAATTGGCGTAATATTAACTCAGGGAGCATTTTACGTCAACAGTACAGTTTTTTGGACAGTTGGGCCTTGAAAGTGTGGCGCTTTCCATTTGGAAACTGAAATACTGCAGTAGTGAGAAAGACATGACCAGGAATAACGCTGTTTTGAGACTGTTAAAAAACGTAAATCGCTTTATGAATGTGACATTGAACAACAACATCTATACACAGATATAATTGAAACATCTTGGTAATAAATTCATAAAAATCGATATCAACGTTTTGAGGGTGGCATTAGGTACCGACGATTTGACCATTTCCGTTTTCAGTGCGCATTACCACCACCACCACCACCATTATCATCATCATTATTATTATTATCAATATCTTTCTTATCATTATCACCATCATCAATCATCACCATCATCATCAATCATCACCATCATCATCATCAATCATTATCTACATCATCATCATCATCATCAGTCATAATCATTATCATCATCATCATCATCATCATCAATCATTATCGTCATCATCATCATCAATCATTATCATCAATCTTTATCATCAATCATTATTATCATCATCATTATTATTATTATCAATATCTTTCTTATCATTATCACCATCATCAATCATCACCATCATCATCA
>JANTCA010037350.1:0-20283 GCA_024741275.1 Chironex yamaguchii
GATCTCCCACCCCCTTTTTTTAGTGACGAAACTTAATATGGTATCATCGCAGTCATCTTTGTCGTCATCATCCAACAACAACAATTGTGGTTGCTATGGTTTTTCGCATTGCGCTGTTATCTGCACCCGCTATTCACTTTAATCTGTGTCCTTATGGTTTCCTCATATGAAATCAATGTTACATGTGAGTCGTAGATCTAGTGTCTGCTCATCTGGCCTTGTGTCTCCCACCCAGGTTTTATGGGCAGTAGATATGATACCGCTTAGAGGAACATTCGCACCATAAGACCGACCAGGCCAGTATTTTCCTTCGTCACAACTCGGATTATCGGTAGTTTTAAATCAATCTTTCATTCCCACGTATAAGAGCAGAAGGTCATGGTAAATCTAGAAACATGCAGTGATGTATGAAGCATGACAAATGGGAACTGATTGATTAAGCAGACAAGAGTCCAACAACGTTTAATACTGTTCAAGAGGAACTTCGACTATTTATGACTGGATTTTTATTCAGACAACGTGTTGCTGCTTATACATCAGTGATTGTCAGTGCCACTACCATGTTCTGTGACAAAAAGTGCTTAACCGACATCGAATTAATCTTAAACTATAGAAAATAAATTCATTTGTGAATATCAGCGTAAAGCACAAGTAATGCTCTGTTTGAGGAATGGAATTTCAATTAGATTCAATAATCTCGTTCATCATATCATACCGTGTTTAAGATGGAATAACAAACAGTCAAGTACAAATAGAAATCCAGTTTGCTTGTATAATCTGTCAAAGACATGCCTTAAACACGCTTTGTTGCACAGTATTCTGTTAGAGTTTTTAATCCTCTTATTCTGGCTTACTTGAAAGGTCATTTTATAAGAATCGAAACTTAATAAATAGCCTCCCTGTTACTATCTGGTGTTTTTTGATTCTTCCTTTTTGTACTTTTCATGTTGGTTTTTTTTTCTTCGCGATTTCAGGAACCGATTTGGCAGACTGTTGGCAAGCCACTTCATTTGCTCAATGTTATGTCATTACTGATTACCGTATTCTTGGAAAATCCAGATTTAGTTCCTCCTTTTGAAAGGTAACTTACAAATACCATGTTCCATGAACATTAACGAAATTAACACTTTCGCAGGTCTCCTAGGATGCCTCCACTACTGAAGAAAGGTCCTTTTCCCTTTAATATTTGTATGGACTAAACTTCGTGGGACGAAAGTGGAGGCAAAGAAATTGACCGACGTTATTAACCACGATCGTTTTTCTGGCAACATATGATGTGTCAATTGGAATTTACCTGGCATATCCCTGCCTTTATTTTTAGACATTTATTGTGCCCTAAATCGTAAGCATTCTTTGATCTCTGAAAACGCTTTCCACTGATGACACGCTACACTCTCTCGTCCATGCTTTCAACTGAGTCGACGTCTTATTGTTATTGCTATTCAATGGCTAGGACGTCTTATTGTTATTGCTATTCACTCAGTTACAATCACTGCCCAAGGTCCTTTGCACACCAAATAATATGAAAGCTTCAAGGTACTCTTTAACGAAAAGAATTACGCCTGTCTCTTTAAGCTGCCCTCTTTCCCAAAGTTACGATGTTGCTATGTTCGAAGCAGTTGCAACATCATTGAGAAATGTTGCCTTAAACAATTGTTGTCAATGTTATCTTTAATCACGCTGACATACCATCATTGTTAGTGGGGTGACAGTCGCAAGTTGTACCAAGGCAATGATTGTAAACGTTGCTCCTATTTTTCGTAAGTACAAACTAGGGAGCTTAGGAAGCTTTGTTGTAGAGGAAGAGAAAAATTCGGAGCAGTAAACATATTTTCCATGGTACAATTACAACTAGAAACATTTCGAGAGCTCAAACCTCCCCCCAAGCCACTGTCAATATTCAAATGTTCTGTACTAATAGGCGTCATGGTAACGGGGGTTTGACCACGGGGTTTCCTCCCTAGTTGTGGTTTCATAAAGATTTTACCAAATATGGGCTATTCTAATAGGTGCCATGACGACTGGGTGATCCTCACAAAGACGTTCTCACCAGTTGCGGTTTTATAAGGGTTTCATTACCGAAAATTTCAAAGTTGTCCAGAATCCTGTCGTTTTTTAATTGATTATTAGCAAAAAAGAATCAGCTGGAGCCGGTCAGGCTAATAAACATGGTAAAAATTTCATAACGATACTAATGATAAGTAAACTAATAGTTACAGTAACTACAAGTCACCCGTTATCCTAACGCTCATTCACATTAACATTATAGTTGCAAATTCATCTGACGTATCCAAAGATCGGAAAATGCTTTTCGTTATATTTCTAATACGTAAATTCTGGGACGTAATTAAACGCATAATCAACTGAAGAAGAATGTCTGCATGAGCAGGCTAATGTCCTTTAAATAGTGTTATTTTTGTTATTTTTGTTGAACGTCTTCATCAACAATGTGACATTCTAAATGGTAAATCTTTGTAATTGATTTTAGTTTAATCCACAGTTTTTCTCTTTTGTTCTTCGTCTTTTAAATTGGATGTGACTTTATGCGTCTTAGGAAGACCATAAATCCTGGCGGGTCTTTGAAATTCAGTTGCTTCAAAAGCGCTTTTTATTTTGTACACTGTATTGCATGAGATGCCATTAAGCGCGTTACTGTTGCGTGTGTAACGAGTGTTGTTCTTCCTTTTCCGTGACATGCAACTTTCGTTCTTCGATATTGTCTTATGCTTCTTGTCTAATATTGCTAATCTTAGCAACCATATTTTATTTTCACAGGCCGTCACTAACGCGGTTATTGCATGAAGCATGCGCCGGATATCTTGTGGAGCTGGAATCGATGAGTATAAGTGTAGCACAGGTTCAGCATCTGATTACGCGATTCAAAGGACTGCAAGCCCGACTTCGCAGATCACTGTAACAAATCTTCCTGTCTACATGCTAGAGCGCACATGAACGACTTGTTGACGTTCAGATAACAGCTAAAAAAAGAGACAGTGAACGAAGAGATTGAGGACAACGATGATGTTCAAAATCTCTGTACGCTAATTGTAAAGCCTATCATTTGTGACCTTTGACCTCGTGGCTTTATCTTATTGGTAGATCAGGGATACGCGTCATTGTTGTCACCCTCGCATTTGTTTGCAAATTTGTTGGTTCGTCATTCCTGTTCTTGTGGAACATGGAGCATGGAAGGGCTAGTTGTCGTCAACGTCTTCATCATCGTTACTTATTCACTGAATCGTCGACCAGTTGTTTGATAAATCAATAAAAAACTCCATGATCCGTCAACTGCTGGCTACTGTGGCAAGTACCGTCCCTCTGATACTGGCATCTTTAATGATAATGGTCATGTATCGTGGTCGTTGTTTCAAGGATTCTGCACCTTGGTAACTTTCATACCGATAACAACATGTACTGCCGATACGGTAATGCATTTTACCTCGATTAGCCCAATGGCATGCAAGTACAGTGAATTAAAGTGGATCAGTGGTGCGCCGTCTCGTTGCCTCCTCGGCCTAACTGCCATTTCTAAAATTGCCAGGAAACTATCATTCATGAGAACAGTTGTTAGGGCGTACTAAAAAGCCAGAGTTTATTGTACTGTATGGTGTCCAGGCCCTTTAACCGTGATTGATCCTTAATTCTTACGAATTTATTGCTAAAATTTATAAAGTTATTGTTTTTGCCTGAGAACGAGATTCTTGTCTTGATCCTGTTTTTTTGTCCTGTCTTAAGGTAGACTCGGTTCTATTTTTATTGTCTCGTTTTGGGAAAGTGTACTTTGCTGACGTCTTCAATTGGTTTACTTATCTGAGCATAATTCATTGTCGTTGTACGTGCTTCTTCGTGGAGGTTCCGCGAGTGTGTCGTATCCATAGATATAGAAGAGAGGCTATATCTTTGGTCGTATCACCGTCACGACATTCGAAATCGTCATCACGGTCAACATCCACTCCTTGATTCTGTTCGTAAACAAACCCAGCCAGAGCTAGTATATACTTTGCTTATCACGACTACCTAAGCTGCATGTATATGCATATGTATATGTATGTTGGCTATATATATTTATCTGCGCGTTTTATTTTCACAGGGAAGCATTCCATAGGAATGTACATTGTGTTTGCTTTTCTTGCACCTGTCACGATTAACTATAATAGTTCTTTTTATTTAAAGTCTAACCAGATAATTCTGTATCCATGATGAATTTATATTTCGCAAATACGTCGTAAGCGTTGATATGTCCACGATAATTCAGAGTGAATGGAAATTAGACTTGCTTTTACCAGCACTAACTTCGTGTTGAGCAAACCGAAGCTCAAGTATCCCCACTGCGTAGGAGTTTGTTAACGAAGTATGTGCCTTTCATTATCAAAACGTAGGCTGAGGGCTTCACTGCGTAGGAGGCCATCTGTTATATCGTTTTATTTCAACAAAAGGAGAATTATCGCAGTCAGAATTGACATTTTAATGTGCACTTGATTCTCTTTATTCTAATTGCATGCGTGGTTGTGGTCGACCGTTGTCTTTTTGTCTGCTTTCCTGCTTATTTCAAATCCTGCGATTTTTTGTTTATAAATGGAGGAAGTTTGATGTAACAGAGTTTCCTTGATAGGCAATCTTGTTCATCTGCAATAATGGTTAACTTTTTCCTAATATTTAGTTTTCGTTGATTTAATACAGAATCTTCATGGGTAACTGGCATAATGGCTGTGATAAAAGCGTTATTAGCTTATTTTTTGTGCAATGCGATCCACTTGGATCAAGGAGATGCGTATGAGAGAATTAAGTTTTGTTTAAAATGTTTCGTCGTAGTGTTCAAGACTAACATCGGTTTAGCCCTGGTCAAACTGCTAATTTTTCACTGTTTTGTCTCAACTGCTTGTTTGAAAATCATGGAATATTGTCGAAAATTGATGGCCAAAAACTTCAATTTTTCTCTGGACTTTTCACTCGACTTTTAAAATCCTGTTAAACTTTGAAGTGGACAGGATCGCTCTTACTATTGTTAAATCGCGAATTAAAAAATAATTGAATGCATCCTTAGTTATACTGAGGACGTTGCCAGAACGGCTCAACTCAACCCAACCATACCTTTGAACAAGAGAAATTGTATCCTTTTGACTTGGTTTTTAATCGTAATAAACTTCCCTTGCCCTCGTTCTTGACTTCACCCATGTACTGCCAACAAGGTGGCTAAACAGTTCGAATTTTTACTTTGTTTTTATCGAGGGATATTTGAGCCGTTTGCCCAGGAGCGCAGGTTTATTTCAAATCGGTTACTTTTTGTGTGAAAGTTGCCTTGGCCTCGTTATCATGTTGCACTCGTCTCTGTTTTTATGGTCAGATGCTGTAACAGGAAACAGATCGGAATAGTGTGTAAAGAGCACTAAGTTAAATTAAGGATTGGCTACGTTATCAAACAGTGGAGAAAAGAATAGACATCAAGTTACCAGTGTGACAACCGGAGCTTCAAACTCTGGTCTCTTGGCTGCAGATCTGATGCTAATACCGAGACAAACAGCTCAAGAGGAAAAGAAGAGCTTACACAAGTAATTGTTTTTAATGGGTTTTGAGGAAAAAACATATTTCATCTTTAGTCATGTTGTGTTTAAAGGCTCAAAATCTCTCCTTTTTGTTAGAAGCTGTCATGGTTGCCAAAACTTGTTACTCCGCAAACTTGTCTTGGCTTTGTTTTACACTCCCAATCCCCCTGAAAACAATGTTTGGTCCACCAAACACCTGTAGTGAGCCTGTTTAAAGAATATGTTAATTGTGATGTTCACTGATATCAAAAGATAATGTTAGGGGGACGAGTTGGCCAAGAGATAATTTCAGAATTTTGAAAAATTGTCCTAGGACTCCTATGTATTTATTGTGGCTTACTGTGGCTTTGTTGGCAAAGATGAAATACATGGCCATTTACACGAAATAGAACCAATGCTATGTATGTCAGTTTTGTTTTACGGATGTAAATAAGGGATTTGAGAAATGAAAGAGCATACGTGCCATGCAGAGATGGAACGAATAACCACCACCTGCTAATGAGAGCTAGAGGAAACAGGGAACTGATCACAAACAGGACAAATGTAGCTTTGGATGCAGGCATCGTGAAGAATAACATTGGTATGGAAATTGAGGCTGGGGAGGACAAAAATAAAAGTTTGTTACATGATGTAGTCTTTTAGATTAATGTCAAAAGAAACAAAAATAAAGAGAACCATCAGATCGCAAGGGATAGAAGATTATGGTCGACAACATTGTGGAATAACAGAGCAGGAAGAAAAGAAGACGGGAAAAAAACAAGAAATAGCAATGTTTATGAAAACCTTCCTCGTTTGGTGCTTCGAAATTTATTGATGGCAACGATATACAGCAATTGTCGTTTGCCTACCTTGTGGTCTTTAGCTCAACTATTCTTTAGTACAAGTAATGTAGTCATCGAAATCGACGTGATGTTGGGTTTCAACTGAGATGATTCCAGAAGAAAAGCGGGAGTGTTTATCTAAGAGTTGCAGCTTAAAAGGATGAACAAGCATTGTTCAGTCGAACCCAGCGTATGGATCTCCCACTGAAAGATCAATATAGTTACACCCCTTGTCTCTTACTCATCAACTGTGTTCTACGCTTTCCTACCCCAGTGGCTAAAGCACGAGATTAAACTGGTTTTTAGAAACTTCAATACCAGGAACAGTTTCCCATATGCTAATATGTATAGAACGAAATTATTTGCCCACAGCTGACAGCTTGTGTACGTACTGCACACTGGGCCTGTCTGTGTGATGGATCACTATTATTCTCTTCTTGGACAAATTTGAGAATGACCTCATTGTTTCTGCAGTCAACATGAAATCAGTGATCTTTCTTTTCTTCGTCGATGGCTCTCTTTAAAGATAAGTGTCCAAAGACCTAAGCAGACGCATGAACTTGACTTTAAGAACAAAAACTTAACAGTTTAGTATTAAATCGGCTTAACCCAGAAACGTAAGCCTACAGATATTTTGAGAACGACGTTTCCACTTTTATGACATCAAATGGAATGTTTGTTTAACGTCGGCTTCTTGGCGATTCATTGGGAGGCATATATAAAGAACTATATAATGATCTTCTTTTGTTTCACTCAGAGATGCCGAGAGTCAAGGAAAGTGTTTGAAGCAAGGCAAGTACCACACCCAGAACCACGCCCGCTACCACACCCAGAACCACGCCCGCTACCACACCCCTTTTACGTGGTTACCATACCACTATCTTACCTTTCCAAGAAATTATTTATGCATTGTTTTGTGGTTTTATCTCCGTACTTGGATTGTCGGTTGCAGACATGTGTTGTGGTAACCACTGATCGTTACCTGCCTTCTAGATTCCATAGATGCTCAGTTGCTTGACCTCTTTGCTATTGTCAATCGAATGTGAGCATTAGAGCACACTAGATTCCCCTGGGAAAATTGATAGGAATGTGTACTTAACATGCCTTGAACGAGGCACTCATTGGTAGGTTGTGGTACTTGTGTTAGTAGTAGAATACTCTATAAGAGAAAATGATTCTTTCTGCGTCTAAATATGGAGCCTTTTACAAAGTTTTTCTACTATTGATTCACCTCCTAACCACGATGAACAGTCCCACCATTTGCTGGATACAACTACTCCAAACTGATTCAGGACTTCATCGTTGTTTTCCGTGACATTCTTTCGCAAATATTGTCTGTTATTGCCTCTATAAGCTGCTCATTACACAACGATGTATAACCTCTTCCTTTGTACTATTTTGAAAGTACTCCTTTGAATCTGAGGTTGTCTCCCACCATTTTAATGAAACTATCCAATGCAGTAATCTAAATCTGTCAGCCAATTGACATCCCACTAAATATGTCTCTTTGCTTCAACAATATTCATCTCTTTTTCCCTTTGTTTCTGACTATAATTGAGAGAGGAATTCCTTGAAAAAAGGTACGTCTTCAACAAAGTTTTGAGTTGAAGCTTTGTTGGCAAACATTTGGATTTTTGACAATTCATACTTTTTTGAAATGTGCACGTAGCGCAGTATATTTCACAATACTTTGAATGCGTGGTAGGAACCGGTGATCCAGTGAATGTTTGCCCAACTTTTCTACAGAAACATCCAGATCTGCCGAAATAATCTTCAATTCGCGCTGTAGCGTTGTGGACAACAAACAGACGCAATATAATATTGGCCGGTTACCTCGATATGGAGGATACTTGTCCATTCATGTGGTTTAACAACTGTGATCCTCTTAGATGCCTACACAAGGACATTTACAGTCACTCATCTGAGCATTGTCCACAGTGTTCACCTGCGCACTGGTATTTACTGCACATTAGCGCGCGCTGAACGAATTCACAGTTCTTTACTATGAGTGACTTAACCAGTGAGAAGAATTGGACAATTGATCTTCAATCAGAAATTAATGGCTGAAACTTGATGTCTTGCAAATCTCGTTGTTATTATTTTTATTATTTGATATTATTATTTCTTTCACTGACTACCTATACATTTCATAAAAATTTATTACAAATCTATGAAACAAATTATTGGCCTATTGTCTTACGCTCTCTCTTTGAGATATGTTCAAGAGATCTGTTGCGTTGGTTGTCAATATATCATCAATCCTATCCACGTTACCCAAATTATTCCATCTCATATTTTTTAATGAAGCATAGTGGTTTTGTTCGTTGGCAAAGTGAGGGAGAAAGAGAGATTAAGAGACAGAGTGTGTGTATGTGAGTATGCAAGAACCTTAAAATAAAGGTTTGATTATTATTAGCTAAATGAATCTTAGAATGAAAAACGTTGACATCCGGTTGGTTTGAAGTCGATCAATAAATAGAGAAGAGAGTGACATTTTACCCTATAATACAAATTTCTCTCATATGTCCAAGGCAAGGAATTGCTGGTGGCTCGTGGTTAAAGAAAGCGACGTGTTAACCAACATAGCAAGGTTTGGACTTGAGTAGATTTCATAACATTAGCTTTCCTCGGATAACTAATAACCAATAACAGTGCTGTAAATAAATGGTTAGCGTCGGCATGTTTCCTAAAGACCAAGGATTAGGTGGCATTATTTGTGAGGTAGGAAGAAAAAAACGTTTGGAGGAAAGCTTAAGTGCATTTCTGTTGAAAAGTTACACCTGCAAAATCTCATTTCCTGTACAGTTGCAAGATTTACCGACATTGAAAAATCCAACAATAAAACCTTCAAACTAAGTGTTAAGTTTTAGAGCCAACTAAAAACTCACGAGGCAAAAAATATTGCTACTGGTCATCAAAGTAGCAAAGAGTGTAGATAGTGAATTTTGCAGATTTTTGTTCAATGATATTTGTTTATTGTGTACATGTTATCAGAGGGAACAGATGATTCACATAACTTACTTCTGAGCAAGATCATCCAATATATTCGACCTCAAATGCAATCAAAATAATACCAATAGTTTGAAGGTTCTTGTCACACAAATAGCCTTGGACCTGGCGATAATTCTTGACCCCACCACGCTCCTGCTCGGTGAATCAATGTTTTCATAATTCAATCAATGGTGATGGTATCATATAAAGACAAAAACAAAGCACATATCCGCTCCTGTGCTTGTGTGGTGGTATCCAATGTTCGTAATAATTAGCATAGTATTTAAAAAGACTATATATTAGGGGACAGAATAAGTTTCACTACTGAGTGAGTAAATGGTTGTCTAAATTTAGACAAAAAAGTACAGATATCTCATGGTTATTACCTCCCCCAAAGAGGTTATGCTTTACTTGGGTTTGTTTGTTGGTTGGTTGGTAGTTTGCAAGAATCGGTGTGTGGCAATCAACGCCAAGCGAAGAAAAACGTGGACCGACAACATCACACACTGGACGGGGATGAAGTTGAAAGAGACCTGTAAGGCAGCTAAAGACCGAGATCGGTGGAGAAGAACAGCATTTCAGTCAGCTCATTACCGGCCCTAAGACCCCTAGATGGAGTTACGGGGCAAGGTAAGGCAAGGTAGTCTGCAAAACATCTCAAAAAAGAATTCTTAAAATTCATAAGATGCGTTGGCAACCTAACCTGCTGCAGCTTATTCTTTCTTTCGTTATGATCTAGGTGAAAACCAGAATTCCGAATCAATCTGAAATTTTCGGTCATGATACCTTCATAAACATACAGCTACTGAAGAAGTCTTGGTTGGGACAACGCAGTTACCATGGCGTCTATTTGAGCAACCAATATTTGGCAGAAATATCTTTACGAAATCACAACTAGAAAGTCTATTAAGTCTAATATACTTAAGCAGCAGGAGATTATTTATATACTTTTTGCTTAGCAAGTGAAAATCTCTCGGACTTAGAGTAGACACGTAAATTTCCATCTTATTGTTAGTACAAAGGGATACAGTAAAGCTTGACGAAACATCCATTGATCTGTTAAAAAAGTTTTATACTTGCAATGATTCAAAATTTGTGGATTCAAGCGTACATTTTTAAGAGGAATTGCTACTCAATGAGGTCCATAGCACTCTTCTACCTGTCAGCAATGCACAAAGTACTAATAGGTACATCTTACTTCTATAATTGTGCATATTCGTATGCAAATGCAACACACATTTCGTTTTCATCCTTTAATCAACAATCAAAAACTGAGTTCAATAACTCTCATCTATCTCGTACTTTCTCACTAAATAAATCCAATTCTATCAGTCATATTGTATCGTCTATAATTCTACTACCTCAACCTCTTTTCTGGCAACAACAAACACTTTTTGTGCTCTAGTACAAGTTTGAAACTGGGATATAGCACCTTGTCTAACACAGGAGCCATGACGTTTATGGCTGCTGCAGTAGCATCGTCTCTCTGTCAAAGATGCAAACAAGCAAGCATAAATAAATAAAGATGTTGACTTATTTCTATTCAAATTTAAAGTAGGTAAACTTTTCCCATTTAACCCCTTGGAATACAGTGCAGGATTGCATCAAGGTTGTCTGAGAAACAAAGCAACAACGGCCTCCAGAAATCACTCATGTTGTCATGAAAGCAGTCTGTTAGCGCCATCTCCGCTATTAGAGGTTCATTACTGCAATGGACGTTATACTTAATGCATAACACGACTCCGTCTTGTTCTACCTGCAGTTAGCACAAGCAGTTATCAGTTATCGTGTGAGGTGAAACTGTGCCACTTCTTAGGGCTTTTACGAATAGACATACAGTTACTGAAACAAGAGGATGATTGCAATAGAGTGACCATGAATCTTGCAACCACTTGCGATAAACCCTTTGACTTCAGAGTCAAAGCAAGTAAATGATTCACAAAATTGTAGGGCCGTGTGGCTAATATATAACTATAAAGTAAAATAAATGTGCAACTTTATCGTCCTTTTGAAGAAGATAACGATCCATCAGAGAATTTTCGATTTACAAGACCTTAGTCATGCAACAGAATGAGGAATACGTATAAAATAGGTGATATATAAAGACATGTAGGACTAGAACCAAGCGAATACGGGAGAAAACAGAGAACAGAGACAAAGGACAACAACAAAAGCTAGAATTGATCTATGGACAAGATACAGGACGAAGGAAGAACTAGAGTAAAGAAAATATAGACATGGATAGGAAAAGTTAGAAATCACAGAGAAAAAGGATGTATAGTGTGTATACAGTTGCTAATGGAAGTCGAAGTCTAAATCCGTAAGAGTAAAGTGTTCCTAAAATGTGGATAAGGCGTTTCTCAGTGGTGAGTCAATGGTGGTGGTCTCTAGTGTTGTGGCGAACGACAGTGCACTTAAAGTCGGTTGTGATGTTATGATTTGTCTTAAAAGTTAAGGCGTCAGGTTTGTAGTCCTGAGTACTTGAAACTAAGCTCCAGTAGTCATTCATGGCTATTTTCTTCCCGTTTTGTTAATATTTCCTACAAAATCAGGTAAACAAGGTAGACTTATGGCTAAATACATTGTGTAAATCAACTACTACCATGGCCAATTTTTGAGGTGAACCAAGGAAACAAATCCTCTCCAGCTTGTCCACCATGGCGCTCCTTGTGAATGCTACGAAGAGCTTAAATGGAGTCAGATCTCCAATGTGTCCTTTTCATTTCATCAGGAAGCAGTCCCCAACCTTTCTATTCATGGTCACTTTCCTCAATCGGCTATTTTTAGTCATTAACGTTGTTGGTGATGGCCAGTTGGCAAGAAAGCAATTCTTAAAATTGAAAACAGAAATAGACACCTGCAGTTTAGGACATAAAAACAACATACTGCAAGAAATGCTTACCTCACGTGGCATATTCGATAGTGTCGAGTGTACGTCACGTGTATAAGAATACAACAAGAATGCCATTGACTCACTAGATCTTACAAAGCCACACCAAAACAATTAAAACGCCATAATAATGTCGGACGATGAGTTAGAGTGGACCTTAAATGCAGCCTGGTATAACACAAGTGGATCCTGATGATGAAGAACGTAACCATATCCACTAAAGCACCTAGGCTGCTTTGAATTCTTTGTATTTGACAAATTCAACTGAAAAATCTTGAGTACGCACAGACTGCGCTGGTATTCCGTTGAGACAAGATTTATTTAGCATTCAAGTGAGTTATTACAAACTTTCCCATGTTTAACTAAAGTCGAGTATAAAACATATCCGTTCTCAAGCGAGTCATAGAATACCCTCTGTGTCGTCTCAGTCAGTCACAGCAAAACCTATTCTTGAAGCACTTGTCAAGTTGGGAGCTATGATTTGTACTATCAGAAATTTAAGATCAATATGGAAGTTCTTACGAAAAGTTTCTACAAGGCGAGGAAGTTTTCTTTGGTATCAATTTAACATAAATATATTTCAAAGAGAGTATTGATGGCTATGTACGGACTTGGGATTTTCATCGTGCCAAAACAACATATTTCGCTCGCTGCATCCCTATCGGCTCCAGCGGCATTGATGCCATCGAGATCTGAGAGTATTTCAAATGCTTATCAGGTAAGATTTGTGAAGGTAAGATATGGTAATTGTGATGAATTTGTTAAATATAAGCAATAGTTATTTGAAGTGCCTATAGCTATTTACTTATAGTCTTGTCCCATATATGTTCAAACATGTAACTTAGAGTCAAATTACACGCAAACAGGTAAGAGTTAATCGGGCTAAAAACTGCTTATTTTCTAGATAAAAGTAGTTGGAAGTGAACATATCTCAGACTAACATGAGCACCTCCAGTTCCTTAGCCTAAATCGCTTGTTTGGAACTTTGGTTCAACCCATCATTATGTATCTATATATCAGAAGAATTTCTCCGAACAAATGATGTAATGTATTCTGCTTTAAAGAAAATTAGCTGGACTTCATCACTGTGTACAATACTCTGTGTAAAATATTTTGATATGTATTAATTACACGAGACTGCACCAATGTGTGTGTTGCAAGTTAACACTCTATCATTTCCACGAATAATGTTCATGATTATCTTTCAAGGTATGTAAATATACTAAAAGAAATCTCAGATCTTGTGATCAAATCCTCAGTTATTACATCACTAGAGCTTTTTGGTTATATCGTGAGAATTGTATTGATAGGAACTGACATATTATGAGACATGGGTTAATCTCTACGATCCTAGCCAAGCTCATAACATATGAGTTATTGACGATAAAGCACTTGTAAACGTTGATTGAGTAGCTCTAATGTAGTTTTCAGTTTCAAAACGTTTGTTAATTCGCTTGATTTAATTTATCAAAGAACTATTTGCTGTTGGTTTTGGACATTATTCTGTTCAATAATTAACGCTTCTTTGAAAGCATGCAGACCATCGTTGCTAAATATTTATTCTAATACGTAAAATCCCGTACGCACAATGTTAAACTATTGTCTCAAGAGGAAATATACCATTCTATTTATGAGTTTATTGTTATGAGAGACAGTCTTATGCATTTGTGATAACCAAAGTTGAATTGAACTAGACCGGAATGCGAACATTGGATGAAATTGGATGTTCCTTCCTGACTTAGTTTCATTTAATAGACGTCTGAATTTTGGTGCAAAACATAATGAGAACTTTTATTGTGCTACATTCCTGAAAGTACGGATTTGCTTTCAAATGTAAGACACTAATCAAAGGGAGATACCTTGCAAAAATACTTAGTAGTATGATGGCCTCTACTCGTTTACTGGTCAATTTTAATAACCAGAATAAAACTATACTTCGAGTACTCAATTTCGTACAGTAACTCATCCCACTAAGATTTTAAATATGCTTTATACATCGGACTTCTTTGCCATCTCGGACAGCAAAATACGGCAATTGTATACCCGAGATATTTGGTTTGAAAATAGCCCTGCGCACTTGGCAAGGCGTAGCAGGGGGGTGTCCTATTGTTTGAAACAGATTAAGCACACTTGAAATTTTGCTCTTGCACACCCGAGGTTTCGTTGGTAACTGCCATACATTGCATTTCACTATCTTGAAATTGAGTCATCTCTTGATAACCTTGAAAAGTAGAACTTGGGCCTTTAAAGTCCCTGCCAAAACTCTAATACAAGAGGTCTATAAGCAAGCCACAATCTTCGCCATTTATTGTTGACGTAAAAGTATTATGTCGCAAGACTAAGGTTTCGTAAGTAAAAACTCGCGAGTGGATAGTTTTATTCTTTAAAAGGGTGGTATAGTTGCAACTTTAAAATTACATTTACTATCCCCTCATGGCTATAATATTGTATAAGTTTTCTACCCAGAGAGTGGGGTGATTCAAGCATAGCATGCAAAGTAATTTCAGTCTGGAGAGGCTCAGGAGGGCATCACATGGATGCAAGAGTCCGTCCTCTCAAATACTCGATTATTGATTTGATTTTAAAATTGAATTATGAATCAGATACTGATTAAGTGACTAAGTATCAACTTAATTTCCGTTGCAATGAGATTATAAGCAAGATTTAGATGGAATAAGACAACATAATGATAACGCACAACTGTGGCTCAAATGCTGATCCTGATGCCTTTCTAGCTTTCTCCTAGAATATCCTAGGTATCAATTGACTAGTCAACGACATTAACGTAGCCATAGATTTTTGTTGGAGGAGGAATACCCTTTCTTCTTACTCAATTATGGGTAATTTGGACGAAAGTGTATTAAATTTTGCTTTTGGGTTATGCAATAAATTGAGCCATGGAGTTTGCTGAAGGCAATTACCTCCTTAGCTTCCTAACATTGACCCTGACCATGAAAGGCTACTCCCTTAGACTGTACCTCAGAAAAAGACCATTAAAGGTATGATCAACTTCTAATAAATACAAGTCTTAGGCTGTTCTCACGATTGAGTCTTCGGTACGCTGGCCCAAAATAAACCAAAGCCATCATCTACCTTTTTAGCAGCATTCCCGATTTATTACCTGAAATATTAACAAATAAGTTCATTGGAGCTACTAATAATATGATACAAAAATTCAACCTATTACAAACATAATGAGTTAGTTTTCTCAACACATAATTACCTGAGAGATAGACTCTTGACAACTTAAGAGACAGGTACGTCCGTATTCACCATCAAACTACAAAGCTAGGACAATATAGTTAAATCTCCAACAAACTGGTAGAGATACAAGAGGGTGTAGTTTCTACGTTTAAATGAAACATGACGATGCAACGTGCTTTGATGAGTAAAGTGATGCCAAAAACCGTTGATGAAAACCTCATCAACACCAAAGCTCAGGGCATCTCCGTAATGTGGGGTCACCACCGTCACCAAGCGGTAAGATATGGAGGGCTGAAACCTGACCTTACTCATGATGCAGAGGCGGATTTAGGGTGAGTTCATCAGTTCCATAACTCTGTCAGAATCTAGTAGATTATTCGTATTTCACTTTAGCCTTAGGAAAACTTAATTTTTTTCCCGTGACCTTAGCTTCACGTTGTGCTAATACCGTCATGGTATTTCTCCCCTCCCAAAACACACACCCCGCCCTTCCTATTGCGACTGATGGGTTTTTATGGCCGTTATTGTCACGTTTGCAAGATCTGTGATTGTCTTTGCACTTTGCGAACTTTTGCGATAATTAATAACAGGAGGTTGTCAAACATTAACGTAGACTGCAAAAAGTTCCTGCGATTTGTTGACCAGGAACTCACTCAAAATTTGGTCTGGAGCAGCCGATGTGAGGATGTTCTAAAGAAAAGTTCAAAGTATGGAGCTTTTACTTCAAACAATGACAATATTAAGGTAAAGTTGTCCATTGGCACAGGCCTTGTTTCAAGAGTGAAAAGCCGAGGCTCGAATTCCTATGTAAGGGCAGTGATTCTCTCAGCCTCCATCTAGTTAATAAAATGATTACCAGCCCTTCGTGGGAAGAGGTTACAAAGTTGAACAAGAAATAGCAATGTCGCTCAATACAACCAATAATAATGCAGTAGGTACCAAAAGAGCACAATTCCTGTTGCCTGCGACTTCTCTTGACATCTTCTTCCTGGCTGCTTTTAAAGGAATTATCTGAATAATTCGAAAAATTACTTCTTTAAATTGATAGGTAAGGTAACTGTTTAGTCAATATTGTGTTTGTCTGGGGATCTCATTTCAGTATAACACCGGCAGTACCAGTTATTAACCGGATTGACTAGCTTAAGGCAAATTCGGGTCCTAAAAGAACTCACACCCTTTGAAATTAATACCTTCCTTTTACAAAGTATGTTTGCAAACGCATTTAAAAGTAAACACTGTTTTACCTTATTTTCAATGCCTGATCATTTCTTTAAGTTTCCTTCCAAAAAGGATGATCATAGGATTTCTATTCTCATACATTTCCTGTTTCCTCCAATCAAATGTGTTGGTTATTATATATTACCTGGTTATTAAGAATGCGAGATTGCAAATAAGTTGAGTATTGCCTGGTTTATCAACAAGTCTTTGATGAAAAATATCCGATCTGGTTTTAGGTGTTGCTAATTTTAGAAAATAATAATCGTGTCTTCTTGTTATGGCACTCAAAGGGAACTTATTTTTCACTGATACTGACAGCTATGACTTGTTTACTTTGGTATACATTGCAATGCTGTGACAATCAATAAATTACGGCTTTCAAAATGCACCCCTGACAAACAAGGTCTCTCTCACAATTCCCACAACCTCTATTTTCAGGATCGGTGCTTGAACTCCTAAGATATTGTTCCGTAGGCGTGAATTTCAAATGCCGTTATTGGTCACTCCCAATAGATACCTGAGTCACACTAGAATGTTACTACCCTGGGGACTGACACGAAGATAACTTTTTTGCAATCATACTTCATTGATCGGTCGCAACAGTAACTGAAAGGGTTTTGAGTTGCAGAGAAAGTTATCAACAAGATAACCTTATGCAAAGAACAGAATTTAAGTTAGAATGAACGACCACGGAGCTTCGAACAGTATCTCCTTGTTGCATGCCTCAACATCTTTTTTGCTGAGATATATCGTTCTACGTGAAATTACCGCGAGAATCTTAGTCGTTCAAAATATTTGCTTGTACTTTAAGAGTTCAAGAACACTTCTTTTAGTCATCACGTCAGTTAATGAAGAGTTATCAAGTATAATATCATTTACTAAGTAGTCACATTGACACGTTCTTTTGCCTTTTTGGGGGTGCTGCGTTGGTGGCAGGTCTTCCATCGATCACAGTCACTAGTCTATCAACACGTTGCTTTATCTATCTGTTCTAGGTTGTTGCCATTTCTTCCTCCTTTCTGCTGCTGGGCTTGCACACAGTAAATTGGAGAGGGGAATGTAGCCAACTGGAGGTCCAGGACCTCTAAAGCCCCGCGAGAAATAAAGCATGAAGTTAGCTTTGATTTCTTAGTGATTTGTTACGTTGAAAACCATTAGTTTACTATTTTGTATTAGAAGCTTGATTAAATTTGAGAGACTTAGGTGCACATTTCCATCTAAAAGTAACATTTTCAACCGTGTTGGGGGGTGGGAGGTGGGCTTCATAGAAGAGTTTGGCTAAAGGATAAAAGGGCGTGGTCTAAAAATGTTCCCTGACGGGCCACCTCAGAGACTAGCCTTGGAGCCCAGACCTTCTTTTGACGGCCATGCTCACATGCAGCCCTCTAAAAGGAAATTGACCGTATCACTATCATTGTTCAGATTTGGCAAGTCAAGATAGTCAAGAGTAATTGTTTTCCTGGTCGTCCGTCATAACTTTGCCATCGGTTAAGAAACCAGTAAACTTGACACTGCGGTTGGTCCCAATTAAAATCTCTCCAAATTCCTTGGAGATTAAACGTTTCCCTTATCTGTCTCCGATATCGTGAGACGAGTCTTTCAACCGTTGACTTCTGCTTCCAAACATTTCTTCTATAACATCTGGTCTACAATTGTTTGTCTCAGGCATAATTAAAATTGTATCGAAGACCTCCAATCTTAAATCTATCTAAACGGGTTTATATTACTGAAATCTGGCCAGAGTGAGTCTCCTAACCAGAGCCACCAGGACTTGCATTTATCACTTTTACCCTGTCCCAAGTTTCTGCTTCAAATTTTTAAAAACTTCGCTACCAAAAAACAAAGGAACTATTTTTTGCTGAGTCATTGGTCCTAAAACACTCATAGCGACTATGTAAACCGATTGAACTAGAGCACACTCTGTACTCAAAACGCTGACGCCACGTTTAAAGTTCTGTCAAAGGGACTGAACGGAACGGAGAAAAATCCAAATAGGAAGTTTTTCATACTGTCTGTGCTACATTGTAAAGAGAGCACAGGTCAGAAGAATTGATGCAAAACTCAGAAGAACAAGGAATCCTTGCTTATATATCTCCATATATTTCTCCCAAGTATCCTCAAAACCGTAAGAAGGTTAACAAGTATAAATGTAGTAAGAGATATGTTGCTTATTTTCTTGTTTTATGATAAACTAAAACAAAAACCAAAGTTCCTTTCCACGTCATTCGCTGGATAGTGCTACGCGAATTTTCATTTGCTCGGCTTTGTAGTGACACAATCATCAAATCATGATCGTTTAAATTCACCTTTGAGAAGCAACGTCCCAAAGGTCCCGCTGTCTGAGCATCTGCCTGGTAAGCAGAAGGTCGCGTGTTCAGCTCCCGCCCTGGACGTATGATTTGTTTCTCAGAAAACCAACATTTTCAGGACAATTCATGAGGTCATAAGCCGAGGGTCAAAATACTGTCACAGTCCCATGGCTGTGCACAGTGAATGCTACAGTGAAGGTAAGGATCCACGGACGGCACTCTGTGTTTAACTTCCATTATCTATCCCGTTAGTACCTAGTGCTATGTAAGGAAGCATCAGGCACCATTACTGTAATCTCTTGTATGACCCAGTTGTGGATTTGAGCCCAGAACCTGACATAAACAAATAAAATATTCTATTACCATGCTATTGCTATGATTAACCTACGATAAATGAGTTTAGAATATGAGTCTTTCTTATATTTTCAGCAGCTCTAGTTAAAAGAACCTTAACAATAAGTAGAATAATAATTAAGCATTTTGGCATTGTTTTGTGAATGGGTGCTCTGTTTTGTAAGTGATATGATAAATGGACCAATGTTGGAATGCTTCCTACTTTAGTATTTTCGTAGGACTCGTATATCTCACTATTGGAATAATTGCATCGTTTCCCGTGTCATCATTGGCTTTCCCCTGTCATTTTAACAAAGTCTGTCGGATCTGTAGGAAGGTCCGACAGCCTTTGTTAGACAATGACACAGACAATGGGTTTATGGCAATTACCTACAAAACATCATTGCTACAAACTTGAGTGGCGTTATTTGGGGCCTTTTGCACCAATGGACCATGGGTCTTGGAGCAAACCAGAATTTAGATTTCTACGTGAGGTAAACTTGAAGATTTTTGTCAACAATTATTAGCTGAATTGAAACTGAGTATGGTTTAAGCAAAGTAGGGGAGACTTCAAGCAGCGGCGTGGCCAGAGGAAATAAAGTGGGGGTTACAAATTTGAAGGGTATGGACGCCTCGCCCCCATCAATATTTTTGAGGTCCATTCCTTAGCGTCGGCTTATAATGCATCTCCCGATACCATGCTTGCCACTAGTGACAAGGAACTTTGATTATTTTCTGACAATTACTCTATAAAACAGAGTGCTGAAGGAATCCAGAGGATCACCTTTCACCAAAAATGGCGGATAACGTCCCCCCACACCTCCCCGTGGCCACGCCACTGACGTTAAGACGACACAAATTGCCTTTGTCGTTAAGTGATGGCTGCGTGCAACAATTGCGAACTCACGGTCAAGTATTGCTCTTATGATACGACATTTGTTGTAACCTTGCTTTTGTAACTTCTGTTTTTATAA
>JANTCA010037361.1:0-20282 GCA_024741275.1 Chironex yamaguchii
TGGTAATGCCCACTCTTGACAAATATATAAAAAGCACTGTGTCTGTTGAGGTATTACATATATCTGACACTGATGAATGCTTAAGCTGAAACACAGAAAAATTAATGAATTTCCCCTTACCCACCGCTGGGTTTCGTCTTCTAATACCAAGGACTTTGAAAGTCCTTCACCAAACCTTCGTGCTGTGATGGCACGGAGGTTTGAGTGTTGGATTTTGAGTCTGAGGGTTACCAGTTCAAGCCCAGTTGGCTCCCACTTAGTGCAGCTATAGTAGTAATGCCCACTCTTGACAAATATATAAAAAGCACTGTGTCTGTTAAGGTATTACATATATCTGACACTAATGAAGGGTTAAGCCGAAACACAGAAAAATTAATGAATTTCCCCTTACCCACTGCTGGGTTTCGTCTTCTAATACCAAGGACTTCAAATGTCCTTCACCAAACCTTCGTGCCGTGATGGCACGAAGGTTTGAGTGTTGGCTTTTAAGTCTGAGGATTGCAAGTTTGAGTCCGGTCGGCTCTCTCTCTATATATATATGTTGAAACATTTTAAATGAAGAGTGCATACATATAGTGCCTCAACAGACACAGTCCTTTTTATATATTTGTCAAGAGTGGAGCATTATCACATTAGCTGCACTAAGTGGGAGCGCACGGCACAAAGAGTTTGTGAAGGACTCAACTGGGATACGAGACGAAACCCAGTAGTGGGTAAGGAGAAATTCAATCTTTTATTCTGTGTTTCGGCTTAAGCCTTCATCAGTATCAGATATATGTAGTACCTCAACCTGTTGACTCAAATGCAAAGTTGCATCAAGCAAAGCATGATAAATTGTACGTCAGCTTTCAAATAGACAGAGGCAAAGTTAGTTATCATGAGATCATCACCTGATTATGATCCATTATTATCAGAGGAAAGCACTCATTCATCCCATCATAATTAATAAGTAAGTATACTAAACCTTGTCTCCATGGTTGTATTTGAGTGCCAGTTTGGGAGTTTACTTGGATTTTTGTCTAAAGCCTTTGTAAAATAAATATTTCTGCTCTTTAAGGTTACGAAATTGTGAGCCTTTTGATACGTCAACTAAAACATACTTAGCAATATGAGTTTTTCAAGCATATTCAATTGTCAGCTTTTACCTTGCACTGTCACTCATGTCTGTTTGGTGGTACTTGTCTTTATACATATATATATATGATTCCTTTTTCCCAATCTGCTGCCTTGTTAGCTCAAAACTCAGTTTTTGCCAAACAGGCTTTAAGTGGCATGCTTTATTTTATAAGATATACAAAATTCATGTTAGTAACCTTATAAAATTTAAAGTCAAATTCAAAATTGTAGAAAAAAATTTTCCTGGTTCATGTTCATATCATAAAAATAAAACTTGACGAGTGATAGGCATTTCCCCACCATGTATCCATAGGATCTTAAAATAGAGTGTGGATCAGGTATCAAATATCTCTGGGAAAACTTTAATATATAGCTGCCACATTACCCAGCCAAAATCTAAAATTCTATACCTATTTAGCACAATGACTGTAATTATTTGCTCATACCTGCTGGTAATTAAAAATGAAATTTTCAATATAAATAAATCCATTTACTTACACAATTACTCTCCGAACCATAAACCAATATTTTCTCCTATGTCTATCAATACCAAGTGGAATATTTCGCAAAAAAGAATGCTTGTCAGCTTCAGCCAATAAATCAGTGACTCCTTTTACTTTTTGAGCTTCACAGACTGGGCATAGCCAATCACCGTCCGGGACTTGGGAAAGAGGGGGTTTCAAACAGGCTAAATGGTACACTGCCGGGCAAAGTTCACAACACAACAAATCGCCCATGCGTCCACAGCTGCGGCAGTAATCATCCGATATAAACATTCCCTCGTTCGTTATTTCCTCTCTCACTACATTTGATGCAAGAAACGCGTCACACAGTCTTACTAAAACCTGCAGTTTTCCTTTTATTGAAACAAACGGATAGGATGGATCGTTGACAATACCCAACAAGTCATCAAAATCCTTTTCCGCCGATATGTAACTGCGGACGATCTCAGGCCAAGTGAATGCATCAACTAAATAAAAATGTATGTTGATGCTGTCTTTTTCTTCGCTCGGACCAAACACTAGGCTGTTTCCTTCATCTTCTGACAGCAATGCACGGATCAGACCAATGTGAACTTCGGCGATGATGCAGGGTTGTTCTTCTGCCTTTAGTGCTGCACAGAAATCTTCAAATCCAAAAGGAGAAAGCCGTAACATTCGACCGAAGTGACGAACTACCTCGTACACCTGCAAAGCATCCAGAAGATACTCATCATCGATCAATAGGTCTCCTGAGCTGGTTGGTAGGCTTAACGACCTAACTAACGTTGGATCATAATCTGGACTTGGCTGCCGTCTCCACAGTAGCTTTCTGCTCACTTTCTGCTTAAATGTTGGTGTGCTTGCAACCGACGAAACCTCGCTGAATGTTGACAGACTGGATTCGTTGGACTCGATGCTGTAATCAGAATCTGCATCACTGCCATTTCCACCTAAGTATGTAAACTCCTCATCTTTCAGTAGAGACTTTGTTGCCCGTGATGATTTCCGAAGACTGACCTTAGAAGTTGATGAAGAACTCGTAGCCGGACTCGCAGCTCGAGAAATTTCTTTACCGCCATTTTTCCCAGAATGAAATTTGGTTATTGATGTGTCTGCTCTAGCCCCTCGCCCGCGTGTTCTGGGCATTCTTTGTCGTTATCAAGCTCCTTTCGACTAAATTTTACACAATAGTAAATCAGTGTTCCAAGATCATTGCTGGCTGTGGCCACACTATCATAGAGCCGCTTTTTAACATAGGCAAGTGGGATTGGCGACCATTCTCTTGTGCCACACTGTTCCAACGATGGCGAGACGAAGGAGTCACGTGATCATAAATCCCACAAGTCAACGGAATTCATGGAGCCCGGGGACAGCTGTAGTATACAAATGTTTACACGAGCAGCCACATACGTGTAAGATTTCTCTTGCTAATCATTACAAACACCTTTTTAGGTGCTGTAAAATAAGGTGCAATTAATGTTTAAAAACTGTAGGCGAAAACCCCATACCTTATCGCAAGTTCGACAAGGAAAGCAGTTTGTTCGTAGCCTCAGTTCCAACACGAGTTTACTTGCTTTGTCGATTCAAATTTAGAAGGACGCTCATTTAACAATACTGCAAATGTTACAAGTGTGATTTGGGGGTACTTGGTGGAGCTCCCGACACCACCATGATTTTGCAGCCCTGGAAGTAAAATACGACTCGGTAAGAGACTGCTGTTCAAACCTAATGTATTTCATGGAAATGCTTGTCTGCAACAAAGAGCCGTAATGAAATAAAAACTTAAACCCAAAACCGGCCTAGGGAAGTTGAGTGGTGCACCGCGAATCCCATCTCCGCGACGTATGCAGCCTGTGTAGGAATCATACTGTTTGATCGTACAAGAAATACTGTATTTCTGGATATATTATACTAAAGATCAGAAACTGGAAGAAGAGAGAACAACCCAAAGTTCCTGCTTCTTGGTTAACAACTGTTGCTGTACGTAGGATGAGATTGTGGTATTAATTAATTAACGAACACAAGGATGCAATTATTATAGAGTTATGTTTACGAACTGAACTATATAAAGTTTTTGGCTTTACCAATTAATTGGCAGCAAAGTACTTGAAATGAGCTTCTGAAGTATTGCTTTTAGTGACGATCACTTTTGCAAAGCAGCTTCTGTAACTTTCCTTCTTTGCATTATTTGAGTACTTCAGAAGGCTTTCCAAAATGACCTTTCAAGCGGCTACATCGAGTGTATTAGTTACCTGCATGTACCAAGTTCAGCCTTACACGGATTTCAGTCTACAGACTCGCATACCGCCTGTGATGTATTCAATGAATAACGTTCATGCCAGTTCTATGAAAGGTATATCGGCTGACAATGGTGGTACAGATACAACAAATTACTCCAACCAAGTAAGTAATAACGCAACTACTAAGTCGTTTTAAATCAATATATAGCAGGTTTGTTTCCGCTGTGGTTATGTGTGGTTACTTTAGCACTAAGCATTGGAAGTACTGACCCTATTTGATTTGCTTACGACTAGAATTGACATGTAACCATGTTAAGAATTAAGACCTTGTAACCCCGCAAATGTCTCATCGTGGTGTGTTGTTTTGTTTGTGCGAGAACGTCAATCGATTGACAGATTTAAATGTAGTTAACGATATTTTGCTGATAGAGGTATTTCTTAATGATCAAGTTACAAAACAAGTTTCTTTAATGTAAGATACGTTACTAAGAAAATGTTCGTTTTAATTTTTTTCTGAGTTGCTTTTGACTGGAAAGATCGAGATAGTAATATAATTTTGGTATCAATGATTCTCCTAGGATTTTTTGTCAGTTAAAATTGAAACAACCATAACAGCATATTTGTCTAATATTTTGATACGTTTAGTAGTACTGCTGTAATTTGTAAGGAGTGTTGGTATCTAGACTATTATCCACATGAAAGTATATTTGACAGTTTTGTTAAATGTTCTTTCCTATGAGTTATTTGTTAAGAAGTGGAATATGTTATGACTTTTTGTAGACTGGTGAATGCACAAAAATTTCTTCAGTTCAGGAAAGACAAGAATCCATTTTGAAGCAACTGAAAGAAATGAAAGTGGAGCTTCTTAGTATTGCTGAGAAAGTTGGAGCAAACTTGAAAATTTCTAAGTGCCAGGTGTGAAAATGAAAAGTATATACTGCAATCATTTGACGTAAGGTTATTGCTCATATTCATATGTGTTGTAGATCAGTATTGTTAGTTTTGTACTATATTGTGAGTGGAGTGTCAAGTCATCCGAGGTTCAGTACCAAAAATAAGATCATAATGTAGAAAAGGGGAAAAAAATAAGAAATTTACGTGCATTGTATATTTCTACAGATTATAATGGATAGAAAAGTGGGAAAAAGGTTCAGGCAGTAGCAACAACAACAATCATTAGAACCAGTCATTGTGAGCTTCCAGAACACACAGTTATACAATACTACAATGGAAGCACTAGAAATAACCTCATTGTGCTGGCCAAAATTGTATGTGTGCCTTTATGACAAGAGAAGTTTTATCCAAGTAATGTAGAGCATCCATTTAATGTCATTTACATTCTGATTCGTACATGAGATGTACTGTTGCCTTTTCTATTCCCTAGCCTGCACAAATAACTGAATGTGTTCCCATGCCATATGAACCATATGATATTGTGATTTCTTGTGAACCAGGAAGACCTCCAATTGCAGCATTTTTATTTTATCATCTGCTAAAAGATCATGGCTTCACAGTAGCTACTCCAATCTACTATCACTCATCATTACAAGAACCGGTTCCCAAACAGTGGATAAAATGTGTTAACCCAACAAGTGCCTTAAAACAAGGACGAGAGCAACTTATCATGACTTTTATTTGGAGAAAAGGTAATTTTTATGTTATCTTACATTAGATCATAAACTGAAATAATTTGACTGAAAAATTTAAACAATTCTCATTTTTTGCTGAAATGTCTGAAAAGCTACCAGGGTTTAGACAGGTTGAAAGACAATGACTCACAAAGAAGCTTAGCTTTCTCAGCCACCATAAAGAAAAAACAAAAGCTTGAAGCCAAAACATAGTTGGTTGGAAAAGTTCATACATCATTTATTTGTTCACTGAGAGGGTTTTGGTTTGTCTAGTTAAGTAAGTCAGACAGGTGGTGGGTACCACAATTACAGTCTGTGAAGGTACCACCACCTTTTAAGTATCAGAGCAAAAGAGCTGTCGAGATTCCTGTTGTATCCAGAGCATGTCAAACAAATATCAGCCCATGTCTTTTATAGTAGTGATTTTTTGGCTACTGGGTAGACATCCACTATGAATAATATAATGTTTGTAGCCATGTACATCATCAGCAACTGCTGTGATGTGACTTATGTCATTGACTGATTTGTAGGCTGCTCGACTAAAGTGATGTGATTGTGATGCTGATATATTGATCAATAGACACTTAAATGTCGGTGAAGTCGCTCTTAAAATGTCTGGGGGATGATTGCTTCAAAGCCAGTCGTTAATTCACATAGTCTTCCTGCTGGAGATGAAACATGTTTTCTTGCCCAGGTTGTGGTAGTGTGATTTGAGCTTGAAGAGTTCCACTTCCTTGTGGAGGAGATCTTCCCTCACCATTTGTACATAGTGCATTTTGTACCAATTGTAGGAACTTAAAAGTGGTAGTGGTGCAAAAAAACACCCTTCCTGCTGACTGCCAAAACAAAGTGTGTTGGAAAACCAAGCTGATCTCTTTGAGAAACTTTTCCACTTTCTGTTTTTTTCTAAATGCCTTCTAGCTGCACTGCTTGAAAACCTTTTCCCTGTTTCCCAACGATAGGCTTAAAATCTTCAGGTTTCAACTTTACCAAGAACTTTGCCATAGTAACCATACAACCAAAATTTGCTTTTTCAGCGATATACTAAGCACGTGCCAAGTATTTTTGTAGCTAGCCAATTTTTGTGGTATGTACCAGAATGTCCTGACCTCTTTTTAATGGACTCATTTTAGGTCAGCCTGTTTTTTTGAGGGAATATGGTATGTTATAAAGGAAATATTTATCCTCTGACATTTCTATTTGTAGAAAAGCATATTATTGCATCCTAGTATACATGGAATTATTGCCTTCTTTTTGCTGCTATCCATAAAACATTTCCCATCATAAATGTTATCCTTGCCACTGTAATTGCAAATATTATTTTCCCATCATATTTAATACAGTAATTGGCCTGAACTGACATAACCACTTTGAGTTTTCCATCTGAGCCTTCTGCTGGCTTGCAACTTTCTACCACTAACCTGCTTTGCCACATTTGACAGAGTAGATTAAATGAACCACCTCTCAGAGTTCTTGTATCCCTTGTAGGCCATTGCATCATTTTCTGGTGAAGTTCACTTCCCTTTCTAGGTCATGTTCATATTTTGTGCTACCTTAGGACTTGACTTATACTTATATTTGTATGGTTATCATTACTAGATGGAACTAAATGCCTTCGGGTTTTTTTCCTTGTCAAGATCCTTTTGGACCATCACTTATTGTATCTCCCAAGTCACAGTCACAAATAAAAGGAACCAATAACATTGCCAGGTTTCTGGCACGCCAGTTTCAACCTATGCTGTATGAAGGGAATGGCCCTGAGGCTGCAGCACAAATCGATTCCTTGTTGGATGGTGCTGGATTACAGGTTAATTTGTATATCTTTTTGCATGTACCCAATTAGTGTATCACTATTTGCTCAAGGATATGATTTGTTAAATTTCTTTTATGAGTGCTATTTACTAGGGCAGTTTACAATTTTGTGATTTTATGATCTTTGTGTTTAAACTACTTGGTAACACAAGCAGTTGCTCAATTTGAATGTGATGGCTTACTTAACAAAGTCTTTTGCTCAAGTGTAGTCATTTGGTGATTGGAAACAATCAAATTGTGTAAAGTCCTAACTACTTCAAGTGCAACACGTTATGCATACCTTTGGCACTATAGCTGCATTGAGATCTTAGGGAAACTGGTGTTTTTTGTTAGATTGGATCTTCATGCACTACTTCGAATCCTTGCATCAGAAAACATGGCAGTCTTTATAGTTATTTTGAGCTGTCCTTTAGTTTTTCATTTAAGGTATATCTAATTGTTTGTTTTGTTATTGTCAATGTTTGTTAAAACACCACATGTTTTGTCATATGAAATATGCTATGTAATGCTATGTAGCTTTTAATTATATTTTCTACACACTGACAGCATACTGTCACACTGTACTGAAAGAATAGAAGTCACTTCCTTATTTACCAGAGATTTACGTACAATTTTTCCCAAATGTATTTGGTGCCGTTTGTGACCATTTTGTTAATGTTTTTAGTCTTTCATTGTTACAAAGCGTGCTTGTCATTGTTATGCATACTTTTTAATTTGAGGTTCAATCAGTAACTCTACTCAACATTTTACATGTCCTAAGACATTTTATTTCAGGTTCATCTCACTTTTATTTTAATTTTGTATAACTTAAGCATTTCTTTTCTTTGCCGTGCCAGCTGTCGTATGGATCAGCAAAGGAAAAAGCCTCAGCCGTACGCAATCTTAATGCTCAACTTGGGGGAGCCGATTGGTTGATTGGCGATCACATGACATTGGCTGATGTTTGTTTATGGTCAGCATTAGTGGAAGATTCGACAATCAAACTGGATTCGCTCCCCAAGAATATAAAGAAGTGGTTCCAGCATTGTTCCAGCTCGAAAGTATTCAGTCATGTTGCTGACACACTTGGCTTTAAAATGTTCTAGCGTTCAATGTGAAATAGTAGTAATAATTAAGCGAAAGATATTCCAATTACGTTGGCAAACCGTGAATTTAAGTTATTTTCTTACCCCAAAATTTTAGTATGTTCCTCCATCTCCTCTTACTGTGAGTAACCACACTTTGATGCCTCATCCTTAGCACTCTTTTAGCCTGTAGAGCCAAGACCAACTAACCACAACTCTCTTCATGCTTAACGTTGTATTTTCAGATTCTTAGTGCCCCTTATTCCTCACTCACTGTAATATTACGTCGCTCGAAAATGAAGTCCTGCGTTACTACATTCAGTTATGTTGTGAAAATTTTAACTACTAAGTGTTGGTGTTCTCTGATTTGCGGTAGTGGGTATTTCCAATAGTTATATAACCGTGTAGAGGACGTCGCCTTAGATCATACACTGCAGGAAGTAGGAAGGCAAAGAATGGATGTATAGTCAGTATGGTTTGTACGATACAGACGGATTGGAGTACAAAGAGTCAGACAAGCAGGGAAGTCAACAGACAGCAAAGAAGATAGATTCTGCGTAGTAGAGGCTTTGATGGCGTTGTCGTCAGGTTACAATGTATTTTGTGTCGCATTTATTTCAGTAGGCATCTGACGTTCTTACTGTCACCACTGTTCGTAAACAGTGTTGCACCGTTGACGGAACCTGCTAAAAACAGAAGATGTCAGGGACTTTACAGTGCTCAAAATTAAGAAATGCTTATTAATGTTCTTACTAATTTATCGAACGTCCACACAAGCCCGCTGTTGTTTGTCATATGAGCAAATTTTTGGATTAATTGCACTTAAATCCAAGAATCATGATTTGGATTTCGTTCAAACTAGCCACACAGTACATCTTCTAGATGTGCCGGGAAATAAGCTGGTCTCATACCTAACTAATGTGCGGACGTAGAGAATCAGCAACAGCATCATCAGAAGTAGTTTGTCCTGTGGTACGGACTAGCCAATCAAATTCTGCGTAATCTGTTGACGATAAGGAGAGCACATGCCGCTCTCTCAAAGGACTATCCCTCCAGAGTGCAGCAGTAGGTGTACTACAGGTGTCGGCTTAAGAACCCACGTGTAGTCAATACCGATTCCAGATCAACAGCGAGCGGACCTGTGTTGCGCTGGCAACGGAAAATGGAAAACCACATACGAAACCCGATAAAGAAAGGTCAAATATCCAGGTATTAGTAATGTTGGAGTTGAAGTGAAGCAGAATGGGCTGATTTTGTTGTGGTAATCGTAAAAATTTTCTTTAGTGGGCATGAAACGTTACAGTAAAGTGAGTAATCTTTCTGAAAGGAATAGCTCGGTTTGTCTGGTTTAAGTCCTTGTAGTGATCGTCTTATTATCTTCTGATGTAAAGGAAAACCTGTTCTCGAATCTTGACAACCGCAGCAGAGAACGCCAGGATATCTGGGGTATGCCGGGAAACAGTTGATAGTTCACCAAAAGGTAATATTTCAAGGGGACTCGGTTGTTGAGATTGGATACGGAAAATAGGGAACGTTCTCGTTTGTATGGTAGATCTCTGCGTCAAATAACGTGAAAATTATGAATGCTCATTACAAACACTGCTTAAGACGTCTGTACTCCTGACAGTCGCCATTTGGAGTCACTAGAAACAAGCTAGATTTCATCCTGTGCTCCTGTGGATGGCCAAATGAATAACAAGAGTGCAACACACTTCGTCAGTGATTGTGGAACTGATCACAACTCGCTTACTGCACTGTACAAAGTTAGAATACGGATACTGCCAAAACGGGCTATCGTTCAGAGAAATATAATTGCTTTGGCACAGATTTTGGAATCAACTTTAGAGATTGTTATAGGGAAATGATCCGCAAACTGAATACCCTGTTCCAGAAATGAGCACAATGACGTTGGTGTCCATCACATAGTTGGCAATCGACTCGGCAATCCAGTTTATAACATTCCGAAACACTATAATAGTTGGATAAAAGTTAGAGGCGAAGAATTTAAGGAATTGTAACACTTTCCTTTCTAGATCTGGCCTCATTATGCCAATCTGCAGTGATAGATCGTGAAGTTACATGACCGAAACAATGTCTTGATCTAAATTCAATTAATTGCTAAGAAACAGATCACAAATTCACAACATCTCACTTTGTTTATGTCGCAACTTTTTAAACGTTGCCTTCCAAAACAACAACATTTATGTGAGGTTCTACTAGGAAAAAGAACGAGCTTCCATGAAGCCACCTGCCATCTCTAGATGATGATTGATGTATAGTTTTTGCTGTCAAATTTATGGAGGTATGATCTTGAATCTTGAACATTGTTTTGCAATGTATTAATATACACTTGTAACATATAAAGGTGCTTTTAGCATCTCGT
The DNA here is from genome assembly GCA_024741275.1 of Chironex yamaguchii. Taxonomy (NCBI): domain Eukaryota; kingdom Metazoa; phylum Cnidaria; class Cubozoa; order Chirodropida; family Chirodropidae; genus Chironex; species Chironex yamaguchii. The sequence continues at coordinate 10,726 of JANTCA010037361.1, forward strand.
GTGTCACGCACTCTTGTGTTCTTGACAGTAAAAGTACTTTAACTTGCACACTCAGCGTGAGCAAAAATTCTTGTTATATCAATTCATCAAGATGAGAATAAGACCATACATAGTGGGGGGATTGCTCTCTTTACAAATTTTCGAAGAAATGTTTTATGGTGACTTTTGAAGTCACATATGTTCTCGCGTTGAAAATTCCGCTAGACATACTTGAAAAGCTTTCCCTGCTGTCAATGCCGTAATTGATTTCACGACTAGCAAGATCTCACCATCATAAGGATTGTGTACCCACCACACAAAAGCTCAGTATTATGAATTTCTGTGCGGATGTGAAGGTCGTTATGTACGTTGCCCTTCTCAGAGACTGGGTGACCAGATCAAATAACATGTTCCAGCCACTGTACGCCAAGCATCAATTTCTCTTAGAGAACAGCCATCTCGCGCTTGCAAAGCGAAAATGACTGCCAAAACAAGGGATTCTTCCATAAGCCAACATTTACTACAAAATTCAGAATGCGCAAAAATGCATAGGGAAGAGAATTTTCGGATAATTGGCATATCTAGATCGTGCCTTCATCTAACAGTAAGTGTATTGGAGTCTGTCTACATTAAATCAAGACAACCAGTACTCTTTAGGCAGAAAGAGTTATTCACTTGGACTCTTCCAATAGTTCGTTTCTATTTCCTTTCTTGTTTATGATTGGCTAGTTTCGATACATGTGTCATATAAAACAGCTGCCATATATCTATACTTTTGTTTCTTCATTTTCTCAGTGTTTTTCCTTTCTCGTTTATGATTGGCTAGTTTCTTATAACAAGCTTGCCATACATTTACCCTTTCTGACAATTTATACCATGAAGAGTTTTAGACGGAAAAAGCTTCACGTACGTTTTAAGCGCTATGTCGCAAATTTAATAAGCGATTTTCAAGTTCTGTACTACAAAAAGGTTCTTGTATGACAATAAATGTTTCTTTTTGCTAAAGTGAAGACAAACATAAATTACTAGAGACGGGCAACACAAATTTCGCGGTCGCCCCTCCCATTTTTTCGCTACTGCTCGAAATCATTTTATTTAGTTGGTCACTCGAATCTATTCAAAGTCATTAAGTAAGACTACATGCCAAGTAAGGCAACAAAACTAGTAACTATAGTCATCCAGAACTTTGTGCAAGGCTTGATTGTAGTGGCACAACAGAATTGTTCCCAATAACAAGAAGAGTTAGGCATGGTTCTCCAGTCCCGTCATATTTGTTTGACATCTACACTGAACGTACGTCAAGAGAAACGGAACAGAAAAGAGGCCAATTTCACAAAGATACTAACTGACGGTAAAGAGATCAGCGGAATGAAGTTTGGAGATGACACCTTACCAGTGGCGGCTGGTGCTGTGGGGGCAACATGGGCATTGCCCCACCATTCAAAAGCAGAGAAGGTCCTCCATATCCAATTATTTTCTGAATTGACAAATTTTGTCACTCCTAGTCATATTCAGGAACGACTTTCCGTGATTTCCCAGTCTTTCTCTGCAGTGCTAACTGTCAACGCATTTCCAAAGTTATCTGAGGGTTGACTTGAAGCAGATCACAGGGCTGCATTCTGCTTTTTTTGTAGTGTTTGACCGTGAACAGCAAGGGCAAGATAAAATTCGCCCAAGATTTTGGCATCTGGGCATGCGTAGCTCATACTGACTGTCGGCGACATCAGACGATTTTCCCTCATTTCAGGCATAGAAATAAGAGGTCCTCTTATTTCTATGATTTCAGGGGCAAAATTGAATCTGCCCGTTATCTCAAGAAATCATAGGGAACGTTGTGTGCAAAACGTTCAGCTCGGTGATGTTGTGAAAACCTATCAGACATATCGCCCCACTTAAGCAAATTACCACCAGCCGCCACTGCACCTTACTGTGACCCAAGAGTTGCTCAAGATATGACTAACTTTTAAAGCAGTAAAACGTACCTTCTAAAAGTAGACAAAACAACCGGCAAATTATCCCAGTGATCAACAGTGCCACCTTTAACTACCCTGGTATACGTATTACTGCTGCAACGACTTCAGTTGCATCAGAAGAATGGCAATGACGCTAAAATCCTTGCAGAAGTCGAAACACATTTGGATTTCGTTCAATGTTAAGGAACGTAACAAAGAAAATCAGTGTAAAAATTGTTGGGCATTTCAACTTCCTTTACCACAATTCCAGATTACAAGACAATCATAGCTTGGTTCTATATACATACGTTTCTGTAACTCGTTTCTGTACTTCGTACAGCCTACTTAAACCATAGTCTTTTATAAGGCGGATGTACATAAATTGATAAAGTTTAAAGAACGATGTCAGCCAGAGGTTTACGATGATACTGAAATATTGATCTTCGAAACATCGACAGAACAGGTCTCTTGCGCTGATTTGGGCCATGTGACTAGAATGCTAGTAAAAGGCACTCAACTTACGAGGGGTTCTGTCAGTGGTCGGCCAAGCAATTGAAAATATCCTAGGGTTGCATGTAAAATTCGTTGGCTTATTTATTGTAACAGGTTAGCCTCAGGGCGGATGTCGACAAGTCAATGGTGAAACCTTATCGCGGTTGATAGCGAAATCGTTGACACAGGTCAGTGCAAAGAATTTATTCCACGACACAGACGAATCTACTCCCACCGAAAAACCGCAAAGCAGAGTTTATTACGGACAAGGCGATTGGCTCCAAAGCCCGCTAATCTAATAACAGAGGATGTGAGCGAAGCAAACAAAGACAACTGAAGTTGTTTGACTAATGCTGGACACTTGTGTTGAACAAGTTTTGTTCATACTTTCTCAGGTTACAACTTACACCCTACGTTTGTGTGTGTTACACTTCTTCAAAAGATCGAATAGTTTCAGGAACGTCATCCACTGGCAATGAATTCAGGATGAACAATGACTGGTGGACTTCTTCAGTATCGATAACATTTGACAACTAACCTTTCATCGGATAATCACTGCGTGAGCTTCAAATGTACAATGAAATATTTAGATTTTACAAAGCTTGGCAAACAATATCAAAAGTATTTAGTTTTCTACCGATGAGTGGCAATAAATGTAAAAAGCTGGGACCAATAGCAACCTATCAATCCTCGATACCATAAGGAGACCAAAAACTTAGCACAATTCCTGACTCGACAGGCTTCTCTTCCTTCACCTTCATCAAGTTAAGCGGTTTGGAGCACTTGGAATTAGTCTTCTAGCGGAATATTACGAAACAAGTACGACATTGACTCTCCATTGTGTATTCTCCGAACAGCTTCAGCAATGATAGGGCTAACATCGACAGGCTGTATTTTGGGGCAAATTCTAGTTTTCGCACCAAGAGGGATTGTGTTTGACACAATTATCTATGATTTAAATCAAAGAAACAAAACAATTTGTTGCTTAAATACAGAAAGTACAGTATAGAAAGCTGTATTCATTAATGTCTATGACAAGAAATTAAACAAACACGTAGAATAAGGAAAGAAAGAAGGATAGGTTATAGCAAAATAAATCTAAATATCTGAATTGCAAACAACAAGAAATTTGCAGGAGTCATACTTTATCACTAAATGAATGTCTTAGCCTCGTTTGGTCGTTTCCCGAGAAATGTGTCAAAACAATCAATATTAAGGTCTGTCAAGTCGCCTGTGACCCCTGGTGGTTACTTGGACAATTGCTTCAAATTTCTCCGATCTGGTATCTTGGTCAAGATCTTCTGTATCATGCTTCCAGTCGACTTTCTGATGATACCCAGAGTGGTCCGTGGTCTGCCTGCTCCTCTTTCAATGCCAGACGGTCTTCTCTAAGCTGCTCTGTGCTCTCATGACTTGACCAAAATACTTCAGCCCGTTTCTTTCGATGATGTTGACAAAGGAAACCTATCTGTTTGCCTTTACTCTTCTTCTCCATGTTCAAATTTCATTTTCAAACCTTCAGTTAAGTAGTTGTCATGATTTTTGCCATTTTTGACTAACATAAATCCTATCACTGTAACTCTTGTTATTAGGTTCTTCAGTTCTTGTCCACTTGCTATTAACAATGTGGTGTCAATTTCATATTTCAAACTGATGACCGTGATAGCACCAATACTCACTCACTCATCCTTTTCTGGCTCCACCTTTCTCATTATGGCCTCAAGGCAATGCTTTAAAGGCGAAGTCACAATAAACAACTCAGTCGAAAACCCTTCTCAATGCCAAACCAGATAGTATTTCCAACCTCAGTCCTCACGTCACTTGATGATGCTAATGTATGCTCCTGGCATACGTCTTCAGGCCAATGGTAGGTGTGTCAAACTTGCTTACACGACGATATGATGTCTCTGTTCTTTCCTTTACAAGCACCCTGATTGACACAACTGGGATTCTATCTTTGCCTGGTAAATTCCATTATGTGAGTTCCTTTGTTGCCCGGAACACCTCAAAGGTTCTGGTTCTAACCTGAAGCTTGTGCTAATGGAGTTACAAATACATTAAAACATGTCTCAACAACATGTTGAACTGGATCAGATCAGGGCCTCTGAATAGCCACATTTGACAATATTCCTCAGGGATGATGGTATCTGTATCGCTACCCGTAAACATACAGAACAAGAGAACTGAGAGAAATAAACTCTAGTTATGATATTAGGGGATCAAAGTTGCAACATTACCTCATCAATGTTTGATTCCTGGATCAATTCTGGCGCATTTGATGACAAGATGCCATGAGTTGCCACAACATAAATCTTGTATGCTCCACGTTGTTTTAACAATGATGCAGCAACACATAGTGGCTGCACATCATCAATGATGTCATCCTACCAACCAGTAACAAAGCACATCATTATAAATGGGAAACAGTGACAATTAGGAAGAGTAAAACATAACTGATTTTTACAAACAATTTTATCTAACAGCTAAATTATCAAACTGATGCTTTGTACTGGCAAACAGTGGCTAATACGAGCACAAAAAAGTCATCAAATGGGCCAGGAATGCTGCCATTATGACAAGACAATTAAAACTTCTCTCCCTTCTGCAATGCCATGTACAAGATTTTTCTCAGCAGTAATCACCAAATTTTGCCTAGAGATGGTATTACATCATTTTGAAGTATTACCTTACCTTCCTCCAATTTTTGTCCTGTTATCTAAATAAAAATTTATGGGATTTACAAAAACAAAACTTGGTTTACTAACAACGAAATTAAGCCACTCAACATCTACATTGACAATGCCATCTCCCTCTTCATAAAAGTCCTACTTTCTTGTTATCTGTAACGACAAATATGGTTTGTGGAATACTTCTCTACAGAGGACTATTTTAGATGTTTCTCTAACAAAGAAAATAAAAAGCCATTACGTAAACCCTTTTCTCTATGACTACTTTGTTTTGACTACAGATGTTCTAAGGAACAACTTACCACAATGATGGCAATCCTTCCTCCAACATCTCCAACTATATTCATTGGTTGCTTAAATTTAATCGGTAGACCAGGAGGTAGAAGCTGTGATGCAACATCATAGGTCATGGTTCTCTCTTTGCGTGTTTGCTCGGGTGGGGGTGACTGTCGTCCATCAAGAAGATCACTGTCGGCTTCTTTTTGGTCTCCATGTATCACAGCTAAGCTCAGACGTAGTCGTTCGGCAAAAGATGTTGCTCTAAAAATATGCCAAAAAGTGAGATCAAGCAGAGAAATAAAACACAGGAATAAAGATTAACATTCTGTTTATTGCATGACTGGATAAGAGCAAAATGAGAAATTGGTAGAAACAGTGGCCATTCACAAAGTGAATTCAACAAGACTTGATCTTGAGATTATTGACTTTTTTAAGGTAATTTAAAATAACCAAGGGAAGAAGGGAACTTACTAAACCATATCCTGTGATTCACACCTGACAACTGTCTCGACCTCAGATAAACACTAACAGTTGGTAATGGTATTTGAGTGAGAAACAGTCTACAGCTTTTAAGAATGTTGTATGTTGAAAGTAAGTGTACATATCTATCAACCATAACCAGCACTGTAGTCCTTGCTAGATATTATAAGCAATACCCTTTCTAATAAGTTACTTGGTGAGATGATTAAATTGGGTACATTATTGTGAAATAGTTAAAAAACTCAATAGATAGATGAAACAGCATGATTAAGTCCCATCACGTAACTGCAAAGGCCATTGGTTGCTTTACAGTTAACATCCCGTAACAAGGTCACCTCAACAGCTAAAGAAAACTGTGCCCCTACCTTGCTGCTGATTGTGGATTCTTTGCAACAATTACTGCATTACGATAATCTGGCACCTAAGATTAAAAGAAGATGTAAATGGAAGCAGAAGTAAAGCAAACAGATAAAATACCCATAAACAGGGTGTAATACTGATTTCTCTCAATATTGTATGTTGAATTCACATACTGGTATATCAGGAAAATCTAGATTCTACATAAACAATGACCTCAGCAACATATGCCTTCACTGTTTATTTGATTTCAATTGCTGTTGTTACAATTGTTAAAAAGTCGTACCAGATTTTCTCTTCATACCTTACCCTACATAAATCACTGCAACCAATAACCATGTTTTCCAATCTAAGACGTCTACACGTTTTAGAAGACTGCAGAGTTTACCACTTGTTATCTGAAAAATGACAATACGAATTTAATGCAATGACCAGGAAGTATACTTTACTTACATTTTCTTGTATATACTGAATGAGAACTGGTGATGCTCGTAGGTTATCTACTGGACAATTGTAAAAGCCTTGGATCTCTTTTGAATGAAGATCCATGGTTATGACGTGATCCAGCCCAGATCGACATAGCATCATTGCCATCAATTTTGCTGGTATTGCTCCTCTGTTCCGCATTTTGCTTTGTTTTGAATATGGAAGATATGGTATAACACCTTAGTGAAGCGCAAAAGCAAGGAAGAAAAGTAGACAATCTCTTATGAAACCAGAGGACGGGGAATCTGTCTAGATCAAATATTTCACAAATGAAAAAGTGATTTATTAAATTTGCAAGCTTGTCATTTAGACAATGGCATTTGAACAGTCACTTAGACAAGCAAAGAGCTATCACTTGATTGATTAGTTACTTGCTTAACTACCTAAAAATAACCAAAGAGATCCACTCCTTTCCCTGCTCTTTCTGGAATGATGTTGCTGAAATTACCAGTTCTCAAGACCTTTGTTCTTATGGTATTCTGGAACCTTGCAAATACATTTCCCTGCAATGTAACTGTGGTCTATAAACATTTTATCTCCATATAAAGTAGTAAGCCTGCATTAAAGTGACCTAGAATTAAATAGGTCACAAATACCTAAACCAGCGTTCCTGAATGCCAACTCACCCATTCCTAATACAAACAGAAACATGTACATGGCTTTGACTTATGTCCTAAATTTTCGGATCTTCAGCAATATTTTCAATATTATGGGATTGCTGTTTTGTTCTTGTCTAATAACTGTTACACATTTGCATTTCTTACAAAGGATCTTGAGTAGGTTGCACTTTTTTTTCAATTACCCCACAGCTTTACTTAATACTATACTACAAGTGACTGTGGAACAAGGAAACATAGAAAGTGCATATATAATGCTTGCCTTACCAACAACCCTCCTGGCACATGAGGTCTTTAGTGCATAGGCAGTGATCAATAGCTGCATGATACAATCATTAGGGTCACTAGCAGAAAAAATGCAATTGATAGCTTTAGATTAAAAATGACCTATACATTAACATAGTTCAACATGTTCAATGTCAATAAATAAAAATTAACACAAACATAATAATACATATATCAGGGTTTAAATTTTCAAGAAAGTAATTAGCCATATTTGCTCTGTCCTTCTTACATTACAATTTGCAATGTGATTCCCCTCACTTTCAACTGTGTATGTGTATGTTAGTCTGTTTGTATGTTTGTGCATATGTATGTATTTACGTATATATGTATGTATGTATGTATCTATGTACGTACATATTTATGTATGTACATATTAATGAATGTACAAACATACATACAGACATACATACATAAATACATACAAACATACATACATACATACATACACACACACACACACACACTTATTGTTGAATTCTGTTGTGTGCAAAACTGCTTCCCAATGGTTATTTGCATACAAAAACATGCCATTTACATTGCTAGCAAAACAACAATAAATTATGAATACGTCATTAATGTCCAGGAATGAAAGGACATAGCACAAGCTACCATGTTAATTTACATTTAATGCATCTCTAGTTCCCAGTGCTGGCAACATTTCTGGAATAGCCTTCTACAAGTCATTGAAAGTCGAAAGCATCATTAATTAGATGCCAATCCTGGTCTGTTATATCAGAACACTTGTTCATTATTTAAAAAAGCAACTTGTTCATGAATCTGTAGTATTATTGCACAAATTCTGAAAGAATTGAGGTGCCACAGGACAATTAAATATATCAATTCTAACAATGGGTATATCACTTACAAAATGCATCAGTGTAATGTCACAGTCAATATATCAAAATTCATGGGACCTCATCTGTTCAAAGGGATCAAGCACTTTCACTATTAACATCAACAACATATTTTTTTTCATGTCCATTCTGTCTGCTGTTAGAGGCACCAGCTCCCACAATGATTCTTATTGATAGTTATCAAGTACAGGGAAACTTTCACATCTTGTATGTCTAAAATTCTTGTAATTCAACATTAATGTGCCTGCATGTAAGAAGAGGACTTGATTTACTTACTCCTCGACAACTTGCATAATGTATACATCTTTCCCTCTCACAGATGACCCAATTTCAATACTTGATTCTGAAAATACATAAAAGATTTACAAAGATACCATAAACCATATCAGAGAAAAGTTGTTAGACTTTCAACAAAATTTTACATCCAAATTTTAAAAAGAAATTCAAGATGTACAAAAGGAAACCGGTCTCAGCAGCATAAATGAAGCTATAACTCGATCTATTAATACCTTAAATCAAACTGTGATTTTCAAGTTACATAAAGATTATGACATGTTTAATGACAATTGATTGATACAGTGTGATGTCATAAAGCACCTATTTTTAGAATTTAAAAACTTTGACTGTAGATTCTCAAACAACTCAAAAAAATCAATAAAATTATCAAATTTCATTCCAATATGACAAAAACTGCCTCAGATATGGCACGTGGTATATTCGAGATTTCACACAGAAACCACTGTGTTATCGGCTTGGTTGAATGAACCAAGCTTGAAATACAGTGCTTTCACAGATCCACTAGCTATCAATATTGACATATCTCTGTATTTATTGCATAAAATTTTACACTTGGGGTTATTGTAAGATATTTTTTCAATATATGTATAAATATAAATCGTATGAAGATTGCCCATCTCATGTGAAACTCTGAGTAATGAATTTACTGTTTGTTGTCTATAGTATATATATATACTATACTTTACTGTTTGTTGTCTATAGTATATATATATACAGCACTGTGTCTGTTGAGGTATAACAAATATCTGACACTGATGAAGGCTTAAGCCGAAACACAGAAAAAATTAATGA
>JANTCA010037372.1:0-20281 GCA_024741275.1 Chironex yamaguchii
GCATTTTTAGCAAAAATAAGGATTTTTCATATACTTGAAAGGCATTTTTGCAAAAGTAACGATTTTTCATATACTTGGAAGGCATTTTTAGCAAAAATAAGGATTTTTCATATACTTGAAAGGCATTTTTGCAAAAATAACGATTTTTCATATACTTGGAAGGCATTTTGAGCACAAATAAGGATTTTTCATATACTTGGAAGGTATTTTTCGCAAAAATAAGGATTTTTCATGTATTTGGAAGGCATTTTTAGCAAAAATAAGGATTTTTCATATACTTGGAAGGCATTTTTAGCAAAAATAAGGATTTTTTCAGAATTTTGGTTGAGCAAAATTTGATACTTTTGGCATATTTAATTTTTGTTTGATGTATTTACCAAAATTGGCATATTTTTGGCTTGTTTTGCCAGAATTCTCAGGAACTTATTTTCCTTTTCTTTAAAATCTCAGTGATAAAAAATCACATAAGTAAATTTTGAAAAGTGCAGGAAATACTATTCACACACATCCTACAAGATTAACGTTATACTAAACTAGACAGATATTCCCCAATGAAATGCTTTTCAGTTTTATTACCAAAATTTCTCAGCAATATAAGATTTGTAAGACATTTAATAAACACTACCATTGTTTTAAGTTTGTAAGACATGTTTTGGTATATACCTTATCCATCATCAGTTACAGATTAACAGCAACATTACAATTATAAGTTTAAATACTAGTGGTATATTACAATAATGCAAAGGTAGAACAAATGTTTAGATAATAGGACAAGAGACGGAACACCTAAAGGGGATACAGTAATCCAGAACAGTAATAAACGGGAATATAACAATACACAAAGACGAAAAAGACACAAAACAAGACAGAAAAAACCGGCAACGGATCTATTATAGAGAAAGTGACAAATTAAGATAGAAGAGCTGTTTATTGAGATTGGGTTTCTTCCATGTGATGTGCAACGCCTCTTTGATTTTGAGGTGAGAAGAACAATTAGCAGAGTCTAAAATACTAAAACAACTCGTGTCAGAAACTTGCCTACAAGATTCCGACCTCCTCAAATGTTTAAATATATGTGAGTTCCTGTCGCTAACCAAATGTTCCTGGACAAGTCTAATGTAGTGCGGGCTCGTTTCACCGACTTAAACGGAATTATATCCCGCACATTTATACTCATAAACGATGCGTGAACAGAGCAATTTGAGGATACGGTCCTTCATAACAAACAATCTGTTTATCTTTAAACGACGAAAAAGCTATCTTGATATCTAGATTCGTACAGTACTGTTTGACCAAAGACTTCATCTTACGTTGAGTAAAGGATGACAACTTCATGTATGGCAATTTAAAGTAAAGGGTAACTGTTTCTGTATTTTTCGGAGCCTTAGTGATATCTGAGTTTACCTTAGTAGTTTGTATTTTGTCCAAGTATTTGCTTAAAACACTGTCTATAAGATGAGATGGGTAGAGATTATTTTGTAGGGAAAGCGTAAGTTTCTTGATGTCCTTTTCAAATCCATGCGATGTGTTGTTTATTTTGTATGTTCAGTCTATAAGTGTTCGTAATAAACTAAGTTTGAAGGCGTAAGAAGTGCAACTGAAAAAGTTAGTGAAGAGTCCAGTGTGTGTCTTTTTATGGTAAACTGATGTGACCGGTTGAGACGATGAATTGTCAACTAATACATCTAAAAAGGCAATCTCCCTTCTTGCTCTCTTTCTATGGTAAACTGTATGTTTTTGTGCTGTTTGTTAAGAAAATTAAAACATTGATCAGCTTCTTGTAGTGAATGGAACAAACAAAATGTGTCATCAACATACCGTCGATAAAATAATAGTTTTGAGCCATATATGTTGAGCCAGTTCTTTTCATGGTGACCCATGAAAAGGTTAGCAAGAACTGGTGCCAGTGGGGCCCCATTGAAACACCGTTGATCTGGTCGTAGTATGCATTGTTGAAAATAAAATGCGTCTGGGCTGTAGCAAAATGAAATAATTTGGTAAGTTCTTGTCTTTTCAGTTTTACCACTACGTCGTGATCTAAAGGCTACGACGCAATCATTTCCTGATGTTTTTCAAGACAAAATCTAACATGTTACTGTTTACATACTATGACTTCCACCACACTAAACTCATTCTTCCCCTCAAACAGCCGTGTTTTCAGAACCCCAATTTCCTGCAATATCTTCATCATCGCATTAATTAACACTCAGATTGACTATTAGAAACCGAATCTCTGGATATCGAATTAGAGTGCATATAGTAACGGAGCAATGAGTTTCAGTAAACTAAAGGACAGAAAATGTAAAGGTCAATATGACAACAGCACAAAATTCAAGTCTGAATGGCAAAAGAAGTCCCGATGGGTAAAGCAAGCTCCTGATGGAGCGGACATGGCCTACTGCACTCATTGTCGGGTAACTATGAAGCCACGATTGCTTTCCCTCAAGTAACACGAACAAACTGGAAAGCATATAATAGCCACAAGGTCTATATCCAGCAGCAAAAAGATATTTCCTGCGCAGCCAAAAGATAGCTGTGCTACGAAAAGATTGGAAATCAAATTTGCTCTTGCAATTGCCGGCCACAGTGCTCTGTTGTCGATTGACCATCTTGGTGAAATGATGCTCTGCCATGGCACTGGCTCTAAGCTGGAGAAAAAGAAATTATGAAGAACAAAATACACCAGCTTGATAAAGAATGTGATATCACCAGCTTTACATGAGGTCCTCTGCCTAGATACAAAAGGCGAAAAATTCTGTGTTATGATTGATGAATCAACGGGCATTTCATTTGCCAAGTCTCTGTGGTGTTGTTTGATATTACTGCAAGAAGCACAAGGGCATTGTTGATGCCTTTGTTGGGTGGCTACCAGTAATAAAGGCTACTGAGCATAATCTATTTGAAGCAATGAAATCCTGTATTGAGGCTTCGAAGTTATAGCTAAGTGGCTGTATTGGCTTTGCTAGCGACGTAGAATCTGCTATGTTTGGCGATTTTGATTCAGTGTGGTCACGGGTAAGGACAATTGTTCCAAATTGCGTTTTAATAAAGTGCATCCGTCTCGCCGTAGCACTGTGCATTAAGCATGCATTTTAGCAGATGCCATCTCATCTTGGTCTCATGCTGAAAGAAATCCCAAACTGGTTTTATAAAAGTATCTTGTGGCATGAAAACTACAGTGAACTCTTCAACATCGTCAATGAGGGCCCAAAGAGTGCATGCTTGCCACGTCTATTTCAGACGTTTTTGCAAACGCATTGGCTGGTAAAGTTCCTTTTAACTTACTAATGAATTAGGAAGAGTTGAAAGCGCAATTTTCAATAGCAGAGCTAGAAGGAACCGCTGATTTCAGGTACAAAGCACTTCTTATCTTATGTATGTTACCAGATCCTATAAATCAATGAGAGCTTAAAGAAAGTAAATGCCTATTTTCAAGAAACCAATCGTGAAGCACGAAGTATGATGCAGCTATTAAAATCATTCTTTGATAGCCACAAGAGTCGTATCTTAAGACAGAGATGGAAACCAGCTACCACTATCAAGAGTAAATTTTGGTGCAAAGTTTGAATTTATGAAAAAGAAAGTGCTAGAAAGCACAAAAGTGACGACTCAATGCAAGCCAAGGTATATGAGGCTAAAGGAAGGTGCCATAAGATGCATCTTGAAGCAAGAAAGAAGATATGCAAACGTCTTCCTCCATCAAATGATATATTCAGTGGCTTGAGTTACCTACATCTATCCCAACTCCTAAATCAGGTGAACAGAGTACCTCTGTTGAAGCTGCCCATGCTACATCTAGTGGTCGATAAATTACAGGAAATAGAGTACCAATGCAGGAAAACATTTCTTATAAACTGGAGAGAGGAATTGATATTTAAAGATGGAACACCCCAAGAAGCAGTGGCCTTATGGAAAGGTGTTTTAGATTACGAAAGCATCCTGAAGGAACAGGCATTTGCAGACCTCACATCATACGCTCTTGCTTGCCTAACAGCACCAACAATCAATGCAGTATTCGAAAGAATGTTCTCCTATGTCACTAATGTCAAGACCAAACAAAGTAACAGGATGAGTCTGAAGATGCTAGAGGCAGTACTCCGCATGCTTAGTAATTTTCATTTTATGGATCAATACTGTAAACATTTTGTCGTAACAAAAATAATCCTGTCTAAATTGAATTCAGAGGTGATGTATGGTTTGACGTCAAGAAAAGATGAAAACGGTGATGATATGACCTTTATTGACGATTCCTGAACAGTTTAGTCTGAGTAGTATTGATAAAAATATGTTTTATGACAGAGATCATCAGCTTTCTCTTCAAAGTTTAAAAAATAGTTTACACAACCATTAGGAAATCTACGGTTCTCATGCTTCTGCGACATATGTTTTTGGCATATTTTTGGCCAATTTGGCATACCGTTTTCATAATTTGGCATATTTCAGAATTTCAAATCTGGCATCCCTGACGAAGAGCTTGTAAGTAGTAATGTGTAAGGTGAGGTGCTACAAGAAAGAGCGAAATGCAGTCATTCACAATGCAAAATGAGAGCAAAGGTAGGATAAAATGAGCTGCTTTCCGATCAATCATCTGGTAATCACAGAGAGCAGCAGACTTTCTCTAATCTCTTCTCTTGTTTGTCACAGCTGTTGACTCTGTATCATTGTTATTGACACTTACTCATTGTTTAGAAAAGGTCAAATTATTGACTCAGAACAAAAACAATGTTGTATGGGAGGATAGAAAATGCCGCTGTCATCAACTGAAGTTATCAATGCCTTTACAGAAATGCCGATAGTAGAAATGCCAATACCCCGTTCAGGTCAATTGCAAAATGATATTGAACTTTCATCCCAAATATTGACGATTGGAAAAGTAGATTTGGAAGTACTATATTCGGACTAATTTTGATAATAATAAGGTAATAACATTTCTGTATTTAGAATTTACGCTAAAATATGTTTATTGACCTTATAGAGTAAGATGACTTTATTTGAGCAATCAAGAAAATCTCATTTTTAAATAAATATGCAGTTAAAAGATTAGAATTCTCAGATAGCTGCAACAGTCATCAAAGCACATTGCTTAACTGATGCGGCTGCCATGGTAATACTATCGTGGGACAAAATCGATGTAAGTTATAGTACTTATTACCCTTTTGATCGTATTTGGATATATCTTGTCTTATTTTAATGATTTTTTACATATACTTCACGATAATATATTTCTTATTTGTAGTGAATTAAAGCCACAATACAGCTGTAATACAATCAAACCGCCAAGGTGTTATACTTCCTTATGCTACCAACACTCATTAATACTTACGCATAGACATTTCTACCCATTGATATCAACCCTTTTTTATTGACATCCACTGACATTTGCTCTTGCTAATTGTAACTCACTTTTACTTATTACAGTATTTGCTGCTACTCATCAGAACTCAGTCTAACCTCTTTGCTATTCATGTGACCCCCACACATTGTTGCTCACTTTTGCATTACTACTTATCTCAATCATTGTTGCTCATTACTACCAATTGATATTCATCCTTACTGATTGCCACTCACTCCTACACACTCCTACACACTCCTACTCACTCCTACTCACTTCTACTCACTCCTACTCACTCCTACTTACTCCTACTCTCTTCTACCTACTCCTACTCATTCCTACTCACTCCTGCTCATCTCTACGCTTTCCTACTAAATATAACAATATATGTATTTAGATGTCAGATGTATTATGTCCTTAACCTTAAACATGAATAGTTTGGGGAAAACATTTTTGATATTTCAATCTACAAAAGCATATGCACAGGGTTCATCATGAGCAAGCATATGGTGTCGTCATTGATGGAGATCAAAGAAATTATAATGCTATGGATAATGATAACCATGCACCAATAGATACAGATAGAAGTGATGATGAAGTGTTAAATGGAGATGATTATAATGCCTAAAAGCCGTTGCTTGTTCGAAGCAAATTATGAATCGTGCATGGAGTAATGCAAACAACGCTAGTCATATACCACAAAGTCTAGCAAATTCAAAGACGACCCCGATCTTCAAAAAGGGTACTTCGCCTTGTCGCGGCTCTGAACACTCCACGTCATTATAAGTGGCGCAGAACTCTCAAATTTTCGTCTACTATTGTAAATAACAATTTTTGTTTCAAATAATTGTACTTGAGGGATTAAATTAGAATTGAAATTAATGTTATAGTTTAAATAAGAGAATCACCTTACAGAGACTGTATTAGTTACCAGAAAATGCACCATGCATTATCAACATTAAAATGTGCTTGAAATGAAAATGTTTTCAAAAGTGATTTCAATGTTTCAACTGAATTTGCTTCGTTCAATCAATATGACAGTTCACTCAAGAGACATTGGGCAACATGAACATATTATTAGTCCTTAGCAGTTATGATGTGAGTTCTATTTACTTCGAGCAAGAGATCATCCTCTCTGATCTTGTTAACAACAATTTATTAGGTCATTTAATCTAAGTTATAAACCACTATTGCTCGCAATGTTGATGCTGTCTTCACCTGTCATCCAGCTGTCACTCATGTCTAAACTTGTTTTTCTCACAATACTGACGTCACCAGGTTGTTCAGTTCAAGTAATAAAACAGGAAGAAAGCAGAAATTATGCTTTTGGCTTTTGTAAGTTTAAACCTGAATATTCGATGTAGATACTCATCCTTGACCTAGATATTGCAAATAAAGTTGTTAGGTCAAAGCATTCAAAAATTGGGGCCTGAACAGACAGACAAACAAACTTACAAAAGCACACACATGCATGACTGAGAGAATTACTTTCCACATACGCGGACGGTAGAAATAATTTTGTGAGCATACTTGTAATTAAAATCTAGTTTGTATAGGTGTAATTTTTTCACCTCCTTTGACAACCAAGATTCGTTGCTAAGACCCCGTTTGCATTATGTCGGGACATCGCCGGTAGGATATGGCATCGTGGGAAAATCATTTATCTTTTGATCACCCGTTTACGTGATATCGGTGTGGAAAAAAGCCATTTCAATAACTACGTTCTCATGCCGGCATGATACCAGTGCGACTTCATGTCGCTTTCATTTCGAGCACAAAAGTAATCAAATAGATTTTTTTGCATAACCTTGTTTTGGTTATGCTACTTCGTTTTCTATCCGAAAAGCGTCCAAACTGTTCGTTCTAAGTTAACCAAAATGGTGTCAATGAAGAAGATTTCTCATCGAAATGTCTTCGTCTTCTTCTTTGAAGGAATTTCGTTCCAAATTACGTGTTTATTAATAGTTTCTCTTTTCTTCGATCAAAAACTCCAGGTTGTGATTTCTGTGACTGTTATATTCCTCTCTTCCTCTCGCAAAATTAAATGGTTATATGTTGTCATAACTATTGTCTTTCCTAACCGACATGATATCACACAGGTATCGTGTAAACGGGACAAAATATATCACAAACCGGCATGGTTTCACACCGGTATCTCATCATACCGGTGCGCTGCCTACATCTTGTAAAGAGGGCTGAAGTCAGTTAGTTGTCAGTTTCCTGGCAACTGGTCCAAAGCCTGGGTTCAATAGCAACCAAATCTATGAACAACATCTGCAACAAATAATGCAAGTCGATCCATTTTCAGTTTGTATTGTGCGGCTAATCATTCTCACCAGGAGGAAAAACCATTTAAAATGCTAAGGTTCAAGGGTAACATAAAGCTTATCTGTTAAAGGAAGATACATACCTGCAAGAGACTTTATTAAAGTGCAGAGCATAATTTCTCGAAAAATAGACGGCTTTGACATATATTGTATCTTGATTCCCGTGCAACTTAATCACAGGCAAAGGTTAATTGGTGTGCATTTGCCATAGCAGATATCGGTGCTTTGTGACTGAGCTTATTACCAAGTCTTGAAACAGGAGACTTCTTTTCCTGGTTTAGACCTATAGGAATATCACTAAAGAGTGAGAATACCTTAAGAAAACCAAACTTATCGCTGATTTACGCTTAACTGCTGAAAGAGAGTTGAGATGGGTATCTTGGATAAACTCGCCTCCATCTTTGGAATTAAAAAGAAGGAAGCCAGTATTTTATGTTTAGGGTTAGATAATAGCGGTAAAACGACAATTATTAACAAATTAAAGCCAGAAAAGTCGCAGACAAGTGACATTGTACCAACAATTGGATTTACAGTGGAGAGGGTGTCAATGCCAGGGTAAGACAAGTATTATTTGCTGTCTGCCTCATCTTGTTGATGACGGGATCGACGTTTTTCACACTGCTCATCGCCGTTTGGGATTTTCATGTTGTATATGATATTAAAGTGACACGGAGACTGATCTGCACAACTTCACTAATCACTAATTGACCCAGAAACGGACAAAAGACGGCATCAATTTTGTAATTATAGCAGTGTTAATTTGCCTGTTTTCAGTAGAACGGTAATTTGTCGAATAAGTGTGTCATTATAGGGGGAAAACTGCGGACATATCCAGTTTGCTTTAGTGCCTGCTATTTGTGATATAGCACGAGTTACCTAGACCGGGTCCTAGTATTCCAGTAATTTCACTTTTCTTGTGAGGATTAATTTAATTAACTTTTTATTTTACTTCTTAGCTTGTCCTTTACAGTTTTTGACATGTCTGGACAAGGAAGATACCGAAATCTTTGGGAACACTATTACAGGTTTGTGATGTTTGTTTACGTGCAGGTTTTTTGGCCAGGTCGTTTATTAAACGTTGTGTATTCTCGCTTTTATTAATTTTATCCAGATGATGCTTTGTGTTCTGAAAGCAAAGTCTGGCATACTGTCTTCGTAAACCTTTACCTGAATGGACTTTGAAAATACTGCTAGATTTATCATTTGTTCTAAGTACCACCTTCCTGTACCCATGCAATAGCCTAGTAGGAATAATGTACAGTTCAAAGCTCCTATATAGGATCTATTGTACTTGTACTGTAAGTTGCAATTGCTTGTGGGCCCCTTCAGAAATAGGACAATGGAATGTCTCTTGATAAGTTCCCAGTGGTATGTTTAGGATGTATGACCTGGGACACTTTCTTTCTTTACCCAACTAAGAAAGCAACACCTAGTGCCTAGGTGTCTTCTTTATAACCTCAATTCCAAGTGCTGGAAGTACCCTTGCTCAGTTGTTGACTTGACCTCCACTTGACACCAGCCCTTGTCAGTATGCTAAGTGACAGTTCCTGTGTATGTGTAAGAGAGTAAGCTGTGTTTAAACGTATAATCTTTGCAGGGTTACCCAGTAGTGTGAAGACGTTTTATACTTTTTTTGTGCATAGACATCACACTTAAAGGGTAAGTCTGAAATAGTGGACAGTTTTTGAGTGTCAGGTTTATTGTTAATGTTGTGGTAATTTTGAATTAGCCTATAAGCATAATTAGATTCTCATTTTAAACTGAGTTGCACAAAGCTGCAGCAGCTTTTCCAACCATTGATTTTTATAAGAATGATGTAATCAGAGGTAAAATCTCGATGGTCTTGATGTCTAATCTTCTTCATGTCCATTGAGCAGTTAGATTTGTTCTTTTAAAGCCTCTATCACCCATCTTCTCCAGTCTGTCAGTTTGATGATGTCTTCTTTGGTACATTCTGGATCTATGCACTTTCTCATGTGTTTGACAGTCTCACACTCATCTGCATAACGCCATTTTACAAGGTTATCCTTTGAACTTCCCATTCCACTCCTCAACCTATTCCAACATCTCCAGCTAACCCCATCCAATTCTGCAATGACACTAAAGGGAAGTGGTTGCCTCTTTAGGATCGGTATTGGGGCAGGGTGTTGCAATGAGGAAAGTTGAGCATGATCTTAGTCGCTGCTGAGCTGCAGATTGGTTGTGAAGTGGGTACCACTCATTATTCATTTGAATCTTTTCCACCTGCTTGCCAGATCCCATCGTAAGTCAGGCTTATTAATACCAGCACATTCATACAGTTTGTTGACTTTAGTTGGTTGCAGGCAGCCTGTGATCTTTCTGCAGGTATTGTTTAGTATCACATCCAGCTTATGTGTGTGCTTTGATATACGCAATTTATACATGTGACATAGTAGCAACACAGGTCTGTTGCTTTTGGAGACTGCAGGGTCTTTGCCTGGCTTCAATAGGGCCACGACCTTAGTTTTTTGCCAAATTTTTGGTAGCTTGTTTTTAAGGCACTCATTAAAAATATTGACCTGCCATTCAGTTGCTTTCTCACCCAGATTCTTCAGTTGCTCTATGCAGAGGTCATCTAAGCCAGCTTCTTTCCCATTACTCAGGTTCTTTGCTATCATCTTCAGCTCATTACAGTTCACATCACATTTAGACTTCCGTTGTTCATCAGCTGCAGCTCAAATTATTGGTGTGGAATTCTGGAGTCTTTCCACTTTCATGAGGGCTGGACCTTTACCATTGTCAGAAAGCTGTTTTGCCACCTGATCTGCTGTGAGTTTTGGTTGTTCTGTAGTCTTGGTGGGGTCACCTAACATCTTCCTGATGAGATTCCATGCTTTACAGCTACTATGCCTCATGTCAGTTAATTCCAATAGCTCTTGCCATCTATTTCTTCTCTCCTCTACAATCAAAAGGTTGAGTGTTTCTCCAAGTTCAATTGTTTCATTGCTAAATGGGTCTTTGTTATTCTCCTTTTCATATTCATTAAGGACTGTATGTGCTTCACAGTTATGCCTGGTATGTAGTTGGTTTTGCAGCCTCTTGGAATAGTTTTCCTTGACAAAAGTTTCACAGTCTCACAGAACTTTTCATAGTTTTCTGGTCGTGCCTCAATGATACAACTTTTTCATCCAGCATTCGTGTGAACTCAGACCAGTTAGCTTTTTGAAAATTAAATCTCCTTCGCATTGCTGTTTTGTGAGTGTTACTGCTGCATGGATCTGGATCATTACTGGCCTATGCTGTGAGCAAGGGATTGGTTTTTCAGTAGTGTTTTTGATGTCTAATAAGTGGAATGAATGGTTGAAAAATCTTGAAATAGTTTATGATGGCATTTAAATGTTTACACATCAGTTCCTATTTTTAGCTATATTTGTTAGTTTCACTTTGCTAGGTAAAATCAGGAATGCAAGCTAGTGATGACAAAGAAACCCTTGAAAGTTAGCGGAAGAAAGTGTATCACATACAACACAGTAAACAAGCAACAACTTCAACTAAGTTTACAATACTAGGGTTATTAAAACTGTTATAAAATAGGGAATCCAGCTCATGTTCTTTGAAAAGGACATTAAGATTTGTTAAAAAACTTAGTCCAGGTTTAATCACACTTTTGCCTTCCTATCCATTTCACAGGGATGCACAGGCAATAATATTTGTCATTGACAGTAGTGATAAATTGAGAATGGTAGTTGCAAAAGAAGAGCTTGATCAACTCTTAAAACATCCAGGTAAGATGTATCTCATGTACTGTTCAATTGTTCAAAAAACTACAATGCAAATTTTGAAAAGTACATGAGACATACATGAAAAGTAAAAGTGCATACAACATATAATAGCAGAAGTAAAGGAAACAAAAGAAAAACAAATAATATGCGCACTAAGTTGGCAGCATCATATTTGCATTGCAAATAAAACTTCAGCAGTACATCTATCCATCTTTCATTGATTGCCAATGTGTGGTCATTATTAAATTTTGATCAGTGTTTGTTGGAGACCCTTGCCTTTGTTTGTGAGCCTCAAAATATAATAAACTAATGGGGCTTGTGTATAAATGTGTGAACTTTCTTATTTGTAGTTATTTGGAACACTTTGTTAATTATTTCTTCTTTTAAAATAGATATAAAAGCAAAGCGGATACCTATCCTTTTTTTTGCTAACAAAATGGATAGCCGAGATTCTCTTTCACCAATCAAGGTGAGGTGAAGAAGACAAGTATAATGAGTTTTTTGTTCATTAATTCAAATAGGCTGTAGGCTATTAAGTTTTGTTGAGGTGAAAGTTGTAATGGCTTTTTCCTTGTTTTGAGCATATATTGTTGAGGATGTGAGGAAACCACATCCTCAATTAATATTAATAGTATTTTTTAAAAGCAAACCACTGCAGTAGTAATGTAAAAATTTATATGTTAAACTATATTAGAAATATAATTATGACTAGCAAAAAACTATGAAGCAATTTTGCCATTGCCCCACAATGGTACTTGTAACCCCATCAGCTGTCTGATTAGTTTATTGTTGCAGCTATCTTAAATTCCTGAGGTCAGCAGTGTGTTTATTTACAAGTGACATTTTCCTGATTGATGAAATACGATAAATGTGCTCTGTAATAAATTTATTGCTAATTCTAAATTCAGAAATTTTATTATTAAAATAGTGCAAACATAGTTCAATAAAAACAACTATTAGAAATACCCATATAAGAGATGAAAGATGTATATAATATTGTTTTGCAATCATTGGAGACATTTGTATTTTTACAACAGCATTGTTGATATTGTTGACAGTGAAATTTTCTGTCCTCATGCTTCATTTGTTTTCTTAAGGGCCCATAATTTGACCTTCACTTTACATTTTGCACAAATGATCTCAGAGGTCAGATACCTTATTTTCATCAGTCCATACTCCATTATTTGGTATGTTATCAGCATTTGAGTTCAAATATTTCCAATTGTTTCAACTGCATATATTTCAATATCAAATGTTAGGTATCCAATCTACTAAAATTAGAAGAAGTTAAAGAAAAGGCATGGCACATATGGTAAGAAAAATTACTTGAATTAATTGAATTGAATTAACTTGAGTACTTGATAAAGCTTTGCTGTGTTGCGCATGATTCACAACCTGAGAATGTCTGTTGCCAATGAATATTTTGCTTATGAGATTCAGAGATGGTTAAGGTATTGGATAATAAACCATAAGGGCTTGTTACATTCTGTTCTTAAGTCAACATGGCGCATAGAAGAGACCCTGCTTAAGATAGATTCAATGGATTTTATTTTGTAAACTAAAGCGCAAGAGTTCTTGTTTTTAATAACATCATTTTTTGAAGTTAATATAACAAGATGTCAACTTGATCTTCGGGTGCATCAGTCACATTTGTTTTACAAGTTATTTCATCGTTATCCAGCCTCTTCCAAAGGATTAACATTAACAACAATTTCGTCAAAGATTAAGCACTGCTTGTTTCCAGATTTGGAATAGATTTCTGTTTTGAAATCACCTCGTCTTTGTCCTTTACTGAGATTCCTTTCCACCTGTGTGTCTGCACTTCAAGAGTTTAAGTATTTTATAAATTTCTGTACATTTCTTTTACAATGGCACATGGTAGTTTATTTTGTTTTTGTTTGCTTTCATTATAGTGGTAGTAATGCACTCACTGGAGAAGGCTTACACGAAGGTGTAGAATGGTTAACAGGTATGTAGATGATAGTCCTTGCATCTTTTTGTTTAAATTAATGGCAACGAAGTCCAAGTAAATTAAATGCACTTTTTTACGTATGTATGACCTGTGTATCACACTGAAAGATTAATTGAATAATGCCGGTATAAATTGCCAAATAAGGCCAAGGGATATTATTATACAAATGAAAAAACAAAGTGGCAATTGGCTGATTGCATGATGCAAGGAAATGAAAGTAAGTAAAAAAATTATCCTATAAAGATCATAAACACAGCAGAGGCAGACCAGTAAAAGATGGGAAGATTTCACCAAAGAATTTGACAAGAAATGGAGAAGTTTGCCTTGAAAATTTGCAACATTACGCTAAAAACATAGTTAAAAGCTTTTTTCGAATGACACTCTTCAGTGTATGAATCATCAGAAAGGAAGGTGTATGTATATGGCAACCTATTTATACAAAACATGTTGCAAAACTAGCCAGTCATAAACAAGAAAGGAAACAAAGAAAGAGAGAATGAACAAACAAAACATTATTGGAAGAGACCAAGTGAGATAACAAACTCATTCTGCCTACAGAGTACTGGTTTTCCTGTTTTAACATAGACAGACTCCAATACAATTAGATGAAAGGACAATAAATTGCTGCAGGACTAGTACATAGCAGTTAATACTGAGTAAATTTTTATGTTTAATGCCCTTTTGAGGAAGAAATTGAACCATCTACAGACGTATGACTTTTTAGGCCTTAGTCTTGTGATAGAATAGAAGGAAGAGAGCACACATGCAAGTATGTAGACAGAGGACTGGGTTGATAATAGATTAGGAAAGAACCAATCAGAATGCCCATATATTGAGGCAAACAAAAGGCATCATGCATAAGTATATGATGCCTTTTGTTAATATGTGTAACAGTGAAAATCCAGTAAATGCCTCGGAGGCTAGTGTGTAATAGTGGACTGTAATAGATGTTTCATATTACATTGCACCTGGGATGGATGTTTGACTTTAGCATTCTTGTATTTAATGTTATATCATTGTTTGTTTTCTAAAAATACATGACATTGATGTAGGTTTATGTTCCTATTGCACTAAACTAGATTGTCAGTTCCAATTAACTGCTGACATCTTATTTTCACAGATCAACTTTCACAGCAAAAGAACTGATGATGCCAACAATGTTGGATTAGAGTCACACTCAACAACTCCTTGTCATCTTGTGACGTCAATCATTTTTCTGTGTTGTCCATGGGTAGTCTATTTTCATTAATTCCTGTGTTCATAGTACACTTCTTTGTAATTTTAAAACAGAATAAAGCCATTGTCTAGTTGATCATTTTTCAGACAGACCTGTCAAACTATTTATTATGTTTTTAACAATATTTGCCTAATGTATACGAGTAATAGGTATTTGTATATTCACCTTTTTCAAGCCAGGGAAACATTATGTAGCACTAAAATTTAGAATGTGTTTAAATATTGTTTTCAGAAACAACACAACACTGCCACAGTAACAGATAAAATTATCCTTTCCATGCATCAAAGTATATCAACTTCATCTAATTAAACTATTGCGTTAGGAGAACTTTATGATCGGATTATTTTTCAAACAGTGATGCATTATACAGAGTATAAATGTCAGAAAGTGGTAAGGGTGGCTAGTCTTAGTTATTGCTCTTCACAACACCAGTCGTGGTAAAGATCATAGGCGTATGGGCAAAATTAAAGTTTGAAGCACAGGTCTTTTTGGATACCACCATAACTTTACTTATAGCATTGTGCAAGACCATTCTGAAATATGATTATCTGTGTCTAGCATAGTGGACACTTGTAACTTAATGTAGAAAGTGAAAAGTAAAATCGATTGTTTACCAAAAAGTAAAGAGGATGACAGCTCTCCTCTTTCGCCATGTCTGATGTAATGACTGTTTTTGAATATACAGCCTGTGTGTGTACAACCTTGTAGGCACATCACATCATTTCTAGTCTAACAGTAACTGTAGAATTGGCTGTGGACCTTGGCCTATCATGGAAGCAGAACTACAATGAACTTGTAGAATGAAGTTGTTAAGTTGATTTAAGTCAGCAAGGTCCATCTGCTTTAAAAATCAGATAATAATTATTGTGAACTTCTGTTGTTCATCTTGTGTCTTCAAATTACAAAAAGATACTGGAAATATATTGTCAAATAGCCCTTCATCTAATGTATGTCTGTACACAAATCGGAAAGGCGTGTAAGCAGCGTGTGTGTGCAAACAGGGCCAGGGGATCTTATAAAGAAGGTATTTAAGTAACTTTAAAATTACATCTCAGCTTTTGAAACAAGATGATGATCATTTCTTGTTCAAGCTTTCAAAGCACTTCTCATTAGACGTTTCCTTACCGCGAGATAGCGAATCAGGTAACTGTCCAAAAATTAACATCGAATTTCATAGCATAATGTAATGGTCATTTATTATCACAGTAGATCCTCGCTTATTCGAACGGCACGAACTTAATTGCGTAATGAATGGTTCCGATAAGCTGAAAATTCGGATAAACGATATTTTTGTGCATAAAAGAGCAAAATCTTTTACCACGCATTGCACTGAAAGAACAAAATGTCAGATTATCAGCATCTAACAAATCTATCAAACATCAATTGTCCTTAATAGTTGTATCCAAAAAGAAAAAACGCATGCAGAAGTGCCGCGCAAGTTTCTTGGTGTCCAGATTGCAGTTTTTGAAACATGTTGACAAATTGTGGGAGGTTTGAATGATTTTGCATTGATTCATTGATTGAAATGTGGATGCACTGTACTTCGGACCAAGTCAACTAGCACTCTTCTCATGCGCTTTATTACATCGAGTTATATAATTGGCTGCATCCCATTCATAGTGATCCACTTAAGTAATTCATATGTCATCCTTTTTATGCATTCCGTGGAACCATTAGACGAGAGCCACCAAGATTACGACACTTGACAGAGACCTTCTTTGCAAAAGCTTGAACAAATTCGATAACATAGAAAGTAAGGCAATGAAGGGTTTGGGAATTCCTTTGATATTTCGTTGTTGTTATTGTTGTCCTTGCATAACTTCAGATTCCTTGTAAAATCTTGCATTGGGTAGAATCTGCGAATAGTGTGCTGACGATTTGCATCATTCCATTCCACGCACTGTGCTTTATGATCTCTGGAACTTGGTTTTAAAAGACAGGGTCATATCTGTTCCTTTCCCAACTCTCCTTCTTTGTTATACTGGACGTGGGTTCAGACAGTGGTAGAGTTGTTTAATCTTTTTGTGGAGGTAACTGGAGTAGCTCTTAGCGGATGTGTAAATAATAAATGACAAATCATGATTCATCTAATGCGAAAATTATGGATATTCCATATTTCGAACAGGCGCTGTTGATTGAGGAAACAGGTCCTTTGCAACTTATCCTTCCTTCAAGTCCAACTCTCTACCTTCCCGTGGTTCGACGGGGGCAACAGGTCCGCACTGAGTCTATACAGATTGGCGTCATGCGTAACACGAAGGCTTAGTGCCGGCAGTCAAGGGCTGTGACTCGGCTGAAGGGGAGCTCTGGTAAAAATCCAAGAAACGTTTGCCAGTATCCTGCGGTTCCCTTTGTCCTCCCTATGCGTCTGTACCAAAGTGGTCGGCATGGTGTGCAGTTTTTAAGGACTCTGTAACCCACAACAGTTGTGCAGCTGGCACCTCACAGAAAACTGCAGGCACTCAAACCTAGGTGAACTTAGGGCAGAACAGAACACGAGCTTTAGCAATCTCCCCCAGGGGAGCGGACCAACGTGCTTTAAATGCGGAAAGAAATTTGCGCTTGGGATTATGGCACGTTCGAGCCCTGAAGGCTCCTGGGCGCAGTGATTTACTATTTGATGAGTTGGCTTGCCATAATATTGGCATTTGCGTGGTATCAGAAGTCTGCTGGACCGACTCCGGCGAGGCTGACATTCGCTCGTGACATTGGTCAATACTACTATCTGTTCTATTCGGGCAGTATTTCGCGTCAATACGGCGTTGGATTTGCTGTCAAGCCGGTATTTGCCGGCTCGATAACATCCTTCACCCCCGTGTCTGACCGCATCGCGATTATTGAACTCTCAGGACTACGGAATCTCAGTATTATTGGTGTATATGCCCCAATCGATCGCTCAAGTGTCTCTGACAAAGATTCCTACTATCGTAACTTACAAAATGTGATTAGCACCATCCCAAAGGGCAACATGGTAGCCGTGGCTGGTGATCTAAATGCTGAAACTGGCACAAATTCGTCACTCTGGAGTTAAGCCATGTGTCCGCTCGGCGTTGGAAAGTTGAATGACAACGGAACCAGGATGCTGTCCTTTGCAACACCCTTTTTGGATATAAGCTCTGCCATCATAATACACTTCTGTCAAACAACCATAAGACCGTCAAACATCTGAATTACTTGCTCGCAAATCATAGATTCAGATCTTCAATCGAAGACGTGAAAACGAGTTGTAGTGCTGTCTGACCACAAGCTGGTTGTTGGCAAGTTGGGGCTCCATCTTTAGGTCGAGAGATCAATGCGCCAGAGTCCAGGCCTAGATCTGAAGTCACTAGAAGACTCAAGCACCTGCAACCAATTCAAAGTCACGATGATAAATAGTTTTACAACCATGGAGACCAATGGCTTGGATAAAGAGTGGAATTCATTCAAAACGTGCATAACTGATGCTGTTTTAGAAGTTTTACTCTTGAAACAGAGCCGGAGATATCCGTGGATCTCAGTTCATACACTGTTCTTGCGGTATCAAAAATATGTGGCCAGTGGCGGCATAAAAACTACCTACGCTGTCAGATAGATAAATCTCTCCGGCAGGACGAGGAACTGGTGGGCAAGTCAGGCAGAGGAAATGGAGAGAGCAGCTTTTTAAGGGAACAGCCGAACTTGTCCGCCTTACCTCGGGTCAGTTGGGGTAACCAGCACAGATCAGGGTGAATGGCCTGAATGGCTATCCTATCCCTGACACTGAATCATTGGAGAGAGCACTTCACGAATGTGCTGAATCGTTGGCACCCACCCAGTCTGGACACGGGTCTGGATATCCCTCCTGGTCCTGCTGGTCCATTTTAGGAAAAGTCCTGGCCATATCATAAGATCAAGACTGAGTAGCCAATACGAAGCGTCCCTGCGAGAGCTACAAGCAGGTTTTCATTCAGGATGAAGCTGCACTGACCATATTTTCACTCTACATCAGTGTTTTGAGTGGTGATTACATCATGGACAGCCAACTATTCTGGCATTTATCGATTTTGCGTGTGCATTTGATATACACAGAGAATTGATGTGAAAAGTGCTAAAGAAAGGTAGTATCCCTGAAATCTTTATTGACATCCTGTGGGACATGTACAGCGGTGCAAAATCAGTTGTTTGAGTCAGTGAGCAAGTCTGTCATCCCTTCAATATTGGTGCAGGACTTCGACAAGGGTGCATCATATCCTCGATGCTCTTCAGTCTGGTACTAGACTGGATCATGTCAAATCGATCCAACAGCGGATGGAGTTCATGTCTCCGACACTCTGTACATCGCTGACCTGGAACATGACGATGACATCGTAATTCTAGCTCCAGACGAACAAACTGCTCAAAACCAGTTAGATCTGGTATTTTGGAACGCGTCAAGACTTAGCTTGAGAGTAAAGCCAGCCAAGTCAAAGACCCTGAGTTTTTATGCCCAACCCACAGGGTTGAAAGTGGAAGGGGAAAATTCTGGAGAATCTCAATCGTTTTACGTATCTTGGATCTGCGACAAACGAGAAGGTCGCACCAACAGAGGATATCACCTGTCGAATAAAGAGAGGTTCGAGAGCGTTTGGCAGTATGTCTCGATGGCTCTGGCGGCGATCGTTTATATCCATGGCAACAAAAATGGGGGTTTTTAATGCTGCCATATTTCCGATTCTAGTTTACAGATCAGAGCTTTGGTACCCCTTGAAAAATGACGTCAATCAGCTTGAGGTGTTCCATTAGGACTGTCTAAGGACCATGTGTGGATCCAGCCTGATGGGCCGAAACTTTAACATCCACGTGCGGCAATTTTGTCAGGATCAACCGACAGTGGAGGTCATCATTCAGCGCTACCGATTGCGCTGGTGGCATCACGTTGCCAGAGTGAATGAAGATAGATTCTGCAAGAGAATTTGGAAAGAACCGGTTCCCGCAACCTGGAAATGCAGAAGGAATGCTCCAAGAAAGACGTGGGGCAAGCTCATTCTTTGTGACCAAAGTCCACAGCTGAAGCAAGCCTACGGTACTCATTGGGCAAGAGACCCCTACACCATCATTTGTGACATTGCTAAAGACTGTGCTCAATGGGGCGTACGTTTGTGCACAGGAATCCGACTGCTGTTCACCCGAACTAGCATCAGGATTAAGTTCTAAGTAAGTTCAAAGTTCAATTTACTTTGAAGATCTTATTATCAACATAGTTGTTATTTGGGTACTCGTAGATGTAGTCATACACCTACTTTGGAGGCACTAATGAAGCTTTTGGATATTTTTCCAATTATACTTAGAGTAATAAGAAAGAGCCGAGATTAAACACTGACAAAAGTGATGGTTTTAGGAAGGGGCTGCACCTTCAAGGGACTCCGCGCTTCCATGCCGACTTTGATGCATATACACAGAGTGAAATATTTACATAGTGAAATCATCGAATTCCGATAAATAGAACCCATCAAGCAGCTTGTTTCAAAAGGCTTTAAGGCCATATCCATGCTCTTCTTTTTTTTTAGTCTTTCATCGATAGCCACATTTGCATTGATAAATGCAGCATATTTCCGTGAAGAGGCCATCTTGCTGTGAAAACGGTGTTTCCATTAATTCCTTGAAAATTTGCGACATTGCGCTAAAATCATACTTAAAAGCTTTTTTCGTCTGACACTCCTCAGAGTATGAAAC
>JANTCA010037383.1:0-15575 GCA_024741275.1 Chironex yamaguchii
GCACACCATCGCACGCCTTAGCACCACAAGGAGTGCGATTTATTGCACCCCTACCATTTTATTCCCAGCATGGCCTGGAATAGTACTAAACTGTTTGCAAACAGAGCACACAAATTAACACAATAAGATATCCATTTTGCCTCCATACAAATATCAACAGTGATCTTTCGCGGGGAAGGGGATGAGTCACTGCAGACGCTAATGTTTTGTAAAAGATCCGTCAAAACGTAGTGCTATCGGGCTAGTATACAACCTGTAAAATCTAAAATTTCTAACCTCATCACTCCTTTGATTAAGCAAACTGCTGGCTGATGGATGCGCAGATAAGGGCTTTTAGTTACTTTTTGTGAGAAATTGGACGAGATTTGAATGCAAGCGCACAAGATTACATCCAATTCAAACTAGATAATGTAAAATCATTCCCACAAAGCATTCCATTTATACCAAAAATACCTTGTTTGAGCTCTCTCTCACAAGTCCTACTAGAATTGTCTTGTTTAACCAAAACGTAAAGTCAGTGTGAGAGTCAGTGAAAATTGATTTTCACTGAGACGTAAGCATATTCGTCCCAAAGCAATGCATTCATAAGCAGCATTCATAAGCATAACAGTTGAAATGAAGCAAATAGCACTAGAAGTACTAAAATAGGTCTGAGTTTTTCGCTTTGTTCCTGTGAATAGGACAGACTAATTCCCTTCTTCAGAAAGGGAATCGTAAGAAAGACACAATGATCAGGACTAGAGAGTTAAATGCTTACCACCACTATAGCACGGCATATTACACTGAACTCTAATCTTCTGTTTACGCATGCGCAATCAAAGGCCAGATACTTCTCTAACCAATCGCTGTCATCAATGAAAGTACTGCATACGCAAATTAGAAATGACCGCAAATGTTTTCGCGGTAATACAAACCTGCTGTATGTGCACTTGGGTGAATCTTCCTTGTTGTTTTTCCTTGCGTATGCGCATAACGATCGACCACAACGGGATTTATTCACCGCCATACAACAACTATTTTCCTTCCTGTGAAAATCAGATAAATCGATGAGTTCCTAAAATAAACATTTTCATAACTAACCAATTTACAGGATTAAGTTTAATGCGAAACTGATTTGTAGTCCAGTAAACTTATTCCTAGCATCTGCAAGAAACCCGTCGAGGAAGACAAGCGTAAGTTACATCTACACAAAGTTCATTAGAAATTGACAAAAAAGATTTAAAAGCAACTTTGCTATATACAGCCTTCCCTTGCCTCTATAAGGCATCCAGAGAGAGGTTATGTAACAATTTCTAAACAACACAAGACGTACATTACGGTTTCCAATGAAATTCCGTGAAGTACACTTAAAGAAAATACCTCATTTTCGTACATCTTGCATAGAACGTAGCCTCAATTTCGTTTTGCCACTCCATCAAAAGTCATTTGCAACTGTGCGCTTACCAAGAATGACTAAAACCAGGTGATTGTCAGATCAATTAATGAGGAAACAAATCACAGCCGAGTTTTTTTCAATCTCATTCTTTCACAACGTCTTCCATAAATGGCTGACTTAAAACCATAAAGTTTGGTAAGATTACGAGCAAGCAATCACATCTGTGGTGTCATTGCGTCTAGTTACGACAACATGGCATACATCAAAATGTTTCATTAAGACAAAGAACCTTGGGGCCTAATGTAAAGGCTCGGAGCCCACAGTTTGGTAGTACTTCTATTTCTAGGTCGTTTTACTCCAAACACAATCTTAAGGCGTGCATGTAAAAGGTCAGTTGCTGATATATTTATTGTTATTGGTGGCGGGAGGGGGGAGGAGGTATGTTACTCAACTGTCAAGAAAACGATCAGACAGAAGTACTGCAAGAGATGCGGAGAATTCCGTCTTTCATGGATTTGATCCAGGACAGGAATTCAAATGTTGATGGATTTTAACAAAAATACCAATTCCAACATCCACAGATTAGGACCCAGAGAGCAATTCCACCATAAGTGAACTCGGAAACCAAGAAGAATCCAAATGTACATGGATTTGAACTAGAACAGCAATTCAGCAATCCATGGATTTGGACTCGGAAAGCAACTCCGCCATAAGTGAACTCGGAAACCGAGAAGAATCCAAATGTATATGGATTTGAACTAGAACAGCAATTCAGCAATCCATGGATTTGCATAAGTGAAATTGAAACCGAGGAAAGTTTAGAAAATCGAATGGAGTTGATAGTTTGTTATACTCTGGGTAGGCACAGGGTAAATATGTTCCTTGGACAATATGATAATTTTCGACGAAGGTAACTGGATTAGGATTTTCAGTTAAGATTTATTGATAAGATGCATATTTGGCCCTTGTAAATGGTTTATTTTCGTTTCCAGCATTGGCACTGAAGTCTGGACTTAGTTTTTTATATATTATGCACACGTCAGTCAATAGTTGCTAATTTCAGTACTTTCCTGATGAAAATCGATAGACATAAGACGTATTGTAACTCATACTGTTTCTCAAGTCGTTGCCAGGTCTCTTAAAGCACGACACTACAGCACAACAATTGTCTCTTCCCTACAGAACCAATTTACGCTGATTCGTAGCTTGGCTTCATGCATTGTCAAAGCGCAATTTATTAAAGAAATATTTTTTAAACGAGACGTCAAATGTTCTATGAACAAAAGACTCGACTTAAATGATTAAATCAGTAACTTCAATGAACTATGAAGTTAACTGATAAATTATAATTCTGATTATAAGCTAATAGACAAAGATATTTATGGTTGAGAAACCAGTCAGCTGGTGATTGTGTTTAATGTCATAAAACCACAAGTCTTTTAAACTGATCCTCCTGATCATTGAGGGCACTAAGACCACGATGATCAGACAAAACTTGGTGACAACGTCTGTTTTTTATCAATAGTCAAAATGTGTTCACCACAGCTAATATGGAATTCACATGGAATTCACATCATGAGTGCCAGCCAGGATGAGGATTTCACAAGCAGGTTGATAGTGCACTGATAATAAATACAATACGGATCCGTCCTCGTTAGCTTGCATGTTAAACTAAACTTCAGAGCGTCCATTTGGGAAATGAGGAACATACTGCAATTAATTACTAAAAGTGGAGTCATACGGTGTTAAATTAAAGGCCAAAATGCAAGAGAATGCTTGGTCTATAAGCCTATTACGTTTGGTGGATGCTTGCATAAACGACAAATAAGACACGTCATGATTGTCACCACCTAAGATTCGAACGCGGGTCTCTCGAATGCAACTGAGGCATTTCCTACTGAGCTAACCAGTTGACCAAAAATGCCAAGACATACAACCCTGACTACCCACTCGTATTATTTCGTGTCTGTCTGTTGGCGAATATGTTATTAAAAGAATCGGGTGTTTTGTACCTACAAGTCCAAACAGCAAAGTCATTTCATCCAACCAAACATTGCAAAACAGAAACTGAAATATGCTGCCCATGTGATAACAGGAAGTGATGCAATGCTGCCATTGTTGGTGCTGGAGGGCATGGTGTACGACAATAGAGACGAATCAGGATGTGAGGGACTGGAACAGGATGAATTACTACTAGTAAATAGCGGGAGCTGCAAATCACAAAATAGCACAGCATTCAACCAGGATCATCCTCTCGTATTATTGGGTGTGTCTCTATTGGCGAATACAGCCAGCGCTGACTAAAAATCTCAATCTGATCAGTAGAAAAGGTAAAACGTTTTCGATAGAAACATCACACCAACAATCATAACTCTATTGCTGTTTATTACTCGAGCGCACCCTGTCTAATTCTATCTGGACAACCAAGAGAGACTTGGACTAAATAAACGGAGTGTCGTTAAGGAACGCTTACGATAGGATGGTTTGGATAAATGCCAAGCCAATTCATAAATGAATAAAACATTGCTATGATGGTGGGACTGCTGATGCTGCTGCTAATCTCGCTGATGGTGCTGTTGTTGCTGCTGCTTCCGCTACTGGTGCTGCTGCTGACTCTGATGGTGACGATTCACTGATGATGATGACGACTGCGCTGATAATGATGATGGCTACGCTGATAATGATGATGGCTACGCTGCTTCTGATGATGGTGAAGTTGACAACGAACACGATGATAATGAAGATGATGATAATTTTCATTTTAGTTGATGCACATGAGACAATTGGGATGAGGGCCCATTCCTAGGACCCTTGAACTTTCTTACAGTGTGATCATTCCTGCAGAATAGAAATTCTAGGTCAAGTTACCTTGCTAACTCTCTCTCCTTCACCTCAAGTTGTTGCATGCATTCTGTGAGTTCTCTGTATAGCATATTCGCTCTTTCCAGTCTTTGCTCATATAGCAGTCGCACATCTCGTGCATGCCTATAGAACAGAAAAATAAAAAAAACATGTGCATGAGACAGGAAATGTCACGCTTTCTTCTCAGATTAAAGAGATACTATCAGAATGTGAAGAGGATGAGATCTAACCCATTGGCTGCAAGAAAGAATATCAATTAAATCCTTTGTCTACAAATCCACATGTCAAAGAACCAAGCTATACTGTATATAAAATTTCTATTAGCATGATGAATTTGGAAGGCAATAAAAATAACTTGCAATAAATGATATTTTGTGCAGTGTGGATTTTTAGTTTATCTAAGGCAAAAACATTAAATGTACTGCAGGCCTCTTAATTAACCTGGTATGTGCCAATGCGTTCACAAATCCCATTTCAAGCGAATATCACTGAGCGCAAAGATTTTATAAATTAAAGGACGTGAAAGTTTGGACAACATATAATATATAATGTACAATTCAACGTAGTGTTCTGAGTGTGCTTGCTACCAAAATGCATGTGGAACTGAAACCAAAAAATGAATCTGGACCAATAAATTATATTTAGCAAAGATAATCAATGATAGCAAAGCTTATTGTGATGATCAATGATTATCATATATTTATGGTTGCGTGTAAAACGTTTTGCATGACAAATAAATATATCAGGATCATTTTGTTGTCTATAAAACTTCTCAATAATATGCCAGACGTGATCTTTAAGTAAATGAATAAAGCAAACACAAAAATAACTATACCCAAAACGTTTCAACATGACCCAAAACGTCGAATGAAAATACAACCATCAAATATGTACCAATACTGTAAGGAATTACACAGTGGGTTCAACAGTCTTGACATTTGTGATATGTTCTTCATAAAATGCTATGAAATTGTCCATAGTGATAGCAACTATATTGCAGAACAATGGAAATAACTTTGCATAATTAGCCTAAGACATCTCTAAATACTTGAACAATCTTCTTGTGGTACAAAACTTGAAAATTGCCTTAAGTATGATTTTAGCGCAATGTCGCAATATTGTATAGCAGGGCTTGAACAAATGAAATAAGAAACATAATTAAATGCCATGGTAGCAATCCGTCTAAAAAGGTCTGTTTTCATTTCACTTGAAAAAATTCAAATTTGTAGACCAAAAACCAATATTCAGTAATTCCACCTATGAAATTGTCTTCATCATTGGAGCCTCCAACAAAATATAATTGAAAGCTCCTCTAAACAAACATTTTTATAAGATATAAACTATTTGAGCAAGTATGAAAACATTTGGCAAATATGCCATTACCTTAATTCCTCCTGTCGTTTACAAATTAATTCCTCTTCTATATTATGCATTCGGGATCCATTGCTTTTAAGAGATTCAAAATACTCATCTATCTCCTTCTTCCAATGTTCCTGTTATAAGAGCAATAAACAAGGTTTTTAAGCATTCATCTTTTCTTCTCTTAACTTTGTCAAGATATTTCCCAAGTACACAATTTTTAGTTTTAAAAAATATGATGGGATTTAAGCTGGGAGTATACAAGTCTAGATAAAGCTTTTCTTAGCATAAAACCTGAACCATGCCAAAACCTATATCATAAAGGAAGCATAAAAAGACAGGTGTTTACCTATAAAAAGTCCCGAATTTGGCAGGATACAAATGATAAGCAAACCAGAAACTCAGTTTTTCTGGTGCAATACCTTATTCCCTAGGCTTCCCAAACAAAACTAACAATAACATACACTGAATGCATGAATGACATTGATTAACTATATATCATCTTCACTGATTTTCTTTAACAATTACTGATTGAAATCATATAAAATGAGTTTAAGCAGTTAAATATAAATGTCCTACTCGAAGAGCTAACTATAAGGCAGTCAATGTGAGGCTATAAATGTTCATTAATAACATATCAAATAATTAAATTTTATCCAAGTCATTACTGGAACAACTGTATGCCTTTTGCAACAATTCTATATTCAATAATGAAATTACTTTTCATTATTACATAAATACTGGTCTGAGAATCACAACACTTCTGCATAGTACAATGTCTGAGAAAATTTTCATTTGGTTCAGGTTACCAATTAAGATATGTTTATTACAACCTGGCAATAATTATCACAAAAAGTTGTTGTAGACAACCAAATAGAATCAAAGCACAAGAATCAAATTAGAAACAATAAATTCCTTAAATTATATCAACCTCTGTCTCTTGCACAATCATACCTGTTTATTTAAAAAGCAGTGTAAAGGCATTGTAGCAACCTCATTGGCAGCAATATTAATATGAAGCAGTATTTGTCTGAAAGAGGGCCTATTCTTTGGTTTTGCATTCCTGAAAATAAAAATATACCATTTTATTAAGTCATGAACTCTAAGCAGTGAAGCATTGGTGAAAATCAAGGATCCTAAGAATCTGCAGAGATTTTCCAAAAAACAAACCAAGAAAAAATTGAAATGCAAATATTGGTCTGTGAATCAGTATGGTACAAACAGTTTTTGCAAAAATTTATAAAGATGATTCAATGCTTCCAGGTAGGAACACAGTTTCTATAGTAGAGCACACTAGCTCTCGGAGAAACGACCACTATTATGTAACAATCTTGTGTTTCTTGAAAAGCAACCATTTGGCAGATCCTGAAACATAATGCTCCAATGAGGTATAAGAAAAGCTAGAAGGTCAACTCGAGGCTTCTCACATGTTGACAACCTGAAGCCTTCGAAACGAGGTCCAATATGAGGTTTGTACGCCAAAACGTTTGTGGCTGCGATAGTAAACAAACAAATTCGATGTGAACACAAATTGGATTTTGAAGCTTTATAACATGCCTCAAGCAATATTCTGCTAACAGGGAAAATAGCAGAGACAAGTGCCGCAATGAAGTAAAAACAACAATGTAAGCAAACCAGTGTCAATCTTTTAATTTGTGTCTTGATTTGAAATAAGTGATTACCATTGGTTATTACAGTCAAGAAGTTATGTTACTTAAGAACTGTGACTGTATGTTCTCTTAAGTGGGCAGATGTGACCTTAAATTTGGTTTTAAATGGTATTTATTAAACCACGCTTCAAGTACAGGATGTTGGACTCAACAAGAGAGAAGACAAGCATCTAGAAAATGGTCGATCGTCAGGGGAAAGCGTTCTAAGATTTTATGGCGAGGAGCGAAATTGAGGAATTGACCCTTGTTAGACGAAAGTTATATTTTATCCAAGGTCACCAAAACCAGTGTACAGGACAGTAATTACAGTAATACGAAGATGCAAGTTTACAACTTTTTGGAGGGACTTAAAAATATGATCAGTATCATTCATTGGTAAAATCATTTAGACCAGTTCAAAGAGTATTATTTGTTTCAAAATTAATAACGGACAGCATTCATAGCAATGAAGTTGAAAATACTGACATTGAATCCAGAGACAACCTCTCAATCCTGCTAGTAAATATCCAGTGAACCTGGTGAGACCTAATTTTACAGTCCCAAACCAGTGTTAGAAACATACTGCTGAATTTTTAAACATTACCTTAGATACTTACAATTTTGACTGGAAGAAATATGCCATAAGTCTAAAATCAGGACGATTATACTTGTATGAACACGGTATGGCTAAGAACGAATCGATGGAATGAGATGGGCTTTTGTACCCGAGCTTCATCAATTTCACCTGATCTCAAATCGATTTTCATCAACTTCTAACAGTTTTGACCCTCGACATTATCCTGCCTAAGTCTACACTCTTCTTTTTCTCATGTTGTCAATTCTGACAACCAAAAACAATGCAAGATATAGCTATTTTCAAATTCAACACAAGCACATGCCAACAGCATACAACATATAATGGAAATCTTTTGCCATACAAACCAAGTTCCTTAAAATGCAAAGTGGCTTCAACCTCACTCTGATCTTAACTCTCTAGCTTTTCTTATACCTCATTGTAAAGATCATAACTTTGATCAAATTTAACTGCAGCAGTAATATGCTTTTTCCCAATACTTGATTTTCTTCTTTATAGAAAATCTTTGAGCACTGTTTTCAATATTGACTGCCTCTACATGACTTCTTCATTTGTGACAATGTTAAATCAAAAGTCTACACTTAAAAGAAGAATGAATAAACATGAGCTAAATTTACAAGCAAGAGAATGAATCCTTTCAACATCAAAACATCTTAAGCTATCCAAACAAAAGAACAAGTAAGTAAAATGGTAACTTTATCTTACCAACACATGTTCAAAAGGAGTTTAAATCCTTCTGGGCAAGATGCTGGAATTGGCAGCTTTAAACTGTTGTTACCAACACCCCAGATAACAGCAGAGTAGTCAACTCCCTGTAAAAAAGAAAGTTAAAAGTCACTTGGTTTTTTAATCTGGAAGATTTTAAATAACTATTATATCTGAAAGTCCGCAATAACATAGCTTTTACAGTGAAGTAACAATTAATATTGTAAAAAAGACAAAACAAACACGATAATAACTGCTTTGATATAAAGCATGCTACTACAAAACAATACCCATTACCTCTACATCCAATATGCAAGGTTTTTAACAAAGGCATAAGCACTGACAAGCATTTGTGCCATTGCAAATTGCATAACACAGGCATTTTAACAATTGTGCATTGATCTATTAGTGACATTTTGACGATAAGTGATCAAAAATTTGCAAAAACTACACAGCCATCAACATATTGATAATGCAGATGTAAAGACAGTGTAATACAACTACAACCCTTAATCAAAACGTAGAAGCATAAATCAGAAAAAAGAGATTGTGGAGTGACTGCCAGAGCTATGCTATTGATATTTTTAATCATTTAACAGTCTTAGTAATTAGAAAACAGGCTGTCTGTGGCAATTCACATACACCTTGAATAATTTGCATGTGCAATGGTGTGGGATAAGCAAGAAAATATGATTTCAACCATTTGACATTTTTGCTTCTTGTTATCAACATATATTGGGCAGCTTGCCAAATAAAACCTTTCATCTCATAAATTGGTTGAAAATTATTACAATTGCACATCAAGTTCTTTAAATCCTTGATGTAATTCTTGTCCTTGTATGAATACATTAAACTAAGGCATACACTAAATGAAACTTTGATGCAAGAATTTGAACATATTTTGACTACAGACTGTCCATTTTGATAAAGTGGCTTTCCTTATCCAAATAAAAGTTCACAAGGATAAAAAATAAGTAACCTATTAAAATAAAAAGGAAAGACCACAGAAATGACACAAAAATTAATCTTCACTGAAACTAAATTCTGAGGTTTTCCTAAACTGGAATTCACATTTGTGGTTGATGAATTTGTTATTATAAATATCTGACTATTACTTCTCCCACATTAGTCACAAAATCTAACTCTGGCTTACAAGTTCTTCATTTTGTTTAAAATGACAGGACTTAATGAAATTCAGCACTTTTATATGTTGTCAATGGCTTTCTGATATCATTTGATCTATCAAAAGTGGTTTACACATAATAAAAATTTTGGTTTCTTTTGCTATTTAACTACCTCAAGAATGCACAAAATCTTATAGCCTAAAGAAAACTAGATCATGACATTAGGTTACTGGCTGTATCCATTTACATTGTAATATCACATGACAATTTCATATGTGACCTGCCTATTCAGATATTAAATACATCTTCACTTCTCCATAAGATCAGCATTTGTAAATATAATTACTCTTTTATAGATGACTTGGATCTCATTGCCTTCTTCTACACGAGCCCAAATATTGTACTATAATGCTTGTAAAATACTACAATCAGCAGTTAAACATCTTTTCCAAAAATATCCAAACCTTATAAGGAACTTCTCCAGTTAAGACTTCCCATATAACAACACCATAGGACCTACAAGCAAAACAGAGCAACAGATAGCTAAATAATTACATCAAGAGTTTAGTAATGACAAGCTTACATAACTTTTGATAACAATATACAGTATAGCTCCAATCACCATCATCATCATTATCATCACTGACGCTACTATCATCTTCTTTACTGTTATCATTATAAATTGCTAATCAATATCATCATCTTCATCACTGCTGTCATCAATCAAGGATCATTATAAATTTTAAGACATTACAATAACCATTATATTCATCATAATATTCAGTTTGAAAACTTTTTTAACACTTGCATGCCTTGGACAAGTTATGATGATTGACCTTGGTCTCGTCTGCTTCCTAAATAACATTTCCCACATTATATTTGGTCCTAAATTATCCAAGTGCCTATCTGCATTGACTTTGGTCTTCTCTATGAAAACCCCTTAAGTTCAAAATTATTTTCTATGCCAAGTATTCTTTTCCACTTCTTAGAATAGTAAAACCATTGCAATTCTAGACACTGTATTTTTTCCATTACTCTCCTTAGTTGTTGTTCATTGACTTGCCAGTGGACTCTCTATCATACAGATAAACATGTCTATCTTAACATTTGGCATCATGTTGTTCAAGGCTGATCACACCACCTTTCTGAACTAATGCTAGCTCACTCTCATGTAGCATAACAACACAGACAGGCCTGGTAAAGCTTATGCTTTAACCCAACATTGAGCGTTTGTTGGTCATTAAAAGCAAAAGATCACACTTAACACTTCTGCCTTAAGCACAGTGTTACACTGATCACCTAATGACTTATTATTTAACCTCAAAATTATTTCAGAATGCACATGCAAAAATCAGTTTTGTATTTAAAATTTAAAGTGCCTTAATACTAACACTTATTTGTAGAAACAAAATGTTAGCCTCATAACAGAAATACCAGTTCAACAAATCAGACATTTAGCAATATGTATTTCTTAACAGCAGACAAACATTACAATTGAGGAGAATGCAAGTCTTGTCAATCCTCAGAGATGCCAACATCATTTTGTTTCATAATTCCAGACTATCTGGCATTTCTGGATAGACTGCTACAGAATACAAAAATAGGAGCACGTGCTTCGACTTGACCCTTTAGAGAACATGAATCTTGTCAGACAATAATTACTTAATACTTATTACCATAGCTATAATTTGATATTGAACGGTACCAATAAATATTCTTCTTAAAATATTTTTACCATCAAGGCATATGTATGCATAAATTGAGAATATGAAGATCTAGTGTTTAACATCGATGGAACTGTGAATGTAAATATAGATTACCAAGAAAACATAAAATGTCCCTTATCAGAAATACAGTCTTAATCTGAAAAGGCTATATAGGGTCACTCAGCAAAAATGATTTAAACTGCAAATCAACAAGTCTATTAAATACTTAAAATAAAATGTATTAGAATATGTTCCTTGGAAATTCTGCTCTTACCATATATCAACTTTTTCAGAACAAGGTTCATTTCGAATAACTTCTGGCGCCATCCAAGACACTGTTCCAGTAAAAGTCATCTTTGCACTCTTTTCTGAAAATTCCTTGCATGTTCCGAAGTCTGATATTTTCAAAATGTCGTTGTATGAAATGAGCACACTAAAATGGAAACATGTTGCTTAACCATCACATCTACTTGTCATCAACAGGTGTCTGAAACGAAATTTACCAACAACCCCTCAACAATTACAGCTTATTAATTGTGTATTTTTATCTCCTAGTGCACATATCCTTCTTTTCATTTGTTTGGCTGTCTGACAACAGTTACATTTACCTAGAATTCCATCCTGCCTACTGATCAACAACATTGTAGGTCTATGTATGCATGCTAACTCTTACCGAATCGCCATGTTAATTCCAACAGTGCATACATTGCATTGTGAATCCTAACAAGTAAAATGACCCACTGTAATAATAGTTTTTAACTTTCATTTCCTCACAAAATTCCCTTCAGTGAAGAAATCTTTGTAACAATACAATCAAAGTTAAGACTATTCATTTAAACACCAGAACTTTTGAAGTACCTACCATATTGTTTTGTGACTGTACATAAACAATAAGAAGGTAGAGGGTCTAAAACGTCTGTAAAAAATTACCTTTTAAAATGTTAAAACTTTTACAATAACCTATACCAGAAAAATACAAATTTTACACATACTTTGGGGACTTCAGATCCCTATGGATAATCTTCTGCAAATGAAGATAATTCATTCCATCTGCAATCTG
Organism: Chironex yamaguchii; assembly: GCA_024741275.1. Lineage (NCBI taxonomy): Eukaryota > Metazoa > Cnidaria > Cubozoa > Chirodropida > Chirodropidae > Chironex > Chironex yamaguchii. Next base: position 12,436 of record JANTCA010037383.1, read on the forward strand.
ATGAGCCCAGTCCACCAAGAGTGATGGTTTGATTTCCTTTCCATTTTTCAATGCTTCATATAATTGCCCATATGGACAGTATTCCATAACCAAACAGTAACATGGTGTTTGGTTACAAACTCCCCTGCAAGTTAGAAATTAAATGGACATTATTTAAACTTCAGATAATTCATACACTTTTTATTGCAAAGAAAGAGACAATTTATAAAAACCTCACCTCAGTCCTCTTCCGTCCTAGTGGAGCATAAGACGCCACTTATAAAAACACAGCTGCAATTTACGTTCTTATATATACAAACAGGATACAACCTTAAGAAGTAGCTGTGGCTGACAAGTCAACAGGTAGTTTTTCTTACATTCACACACTCTTGTACCCTTTACAAAGCACAAACTGTTTGCATTTAATGTAGGGGGAGCACTGGATAGCCTAAGGCTAATCTAATCAGTGTGACTCCGGTCCTGGATATAACCACATGTCTCGATTACTTCTCAATTGAGTAGTTATTTTCAAAACAATTGCACAAAAACTATCATTTTAAATGATTCTAGGTTAAATAAAATTGCCTTATTGTCGATCTCAGCTATAGTCTGCTTCACACTAGAGCAAAAACATTTTAAAGGTAATCTACTACTGTTGTGTCTTCAAAGATCTTGCATGTTTGTCAGGCAGTTGCTTAATTGGTTGCTTAAATGCAAACACCAGAATTTGAAACATTAAAAACTGTTAGATTTTGAATAAAACATCACAGTTGCCATCATAGAGCCTAAAAGCAGCACTTTTTCATGAAAAATAAAAATTAACCAGCAAGAAACAGAAAAGTTTGCCATCTCAACTGTAATTATTAGAAATAGAATGCCTGTGACCAATCCAAACTAGTACACAGCTTTATACTGAAAAATGGGAGGTAGACAACTTGCTATAAATCTATCCATCACTTAAAACAGCTGAGTGTGAACCCCAAAATTTATGAAAGTTTGTTAAATGTGACAAAGTTTGTCTAGCTGGTATAGGATTAACTAGTATGACAAAGTTTGCCATGTTTCTGGTGGGAACAGACTCTATGCACAGCATCACCTGGATGGATGTTTTGATTATTTGGTAATGTGGTATGTGGTATTTGTATCGAGGATCACTAAGAGAGATTAGAAGCGACAACTACCCAGAGCCCCTTGAGAGTTTTCCGTTATTTTTTTATTGTATCAAATATCAGCACAAGGCGCTTCCATGAAAAGGTTACAGCATAACTGAATACACTAAAATAAAAATGCTTAAAAATTTCATCTTCAGCGATCCTATGTCGCTTTTGAAAATTTCGTGCTTACAGATACGTTCTCAGGGTGCTTCTGCTTCATGAAACAGCTTTGTGCATCAAGGGCCAACCGTTCGACCCATGCTTGCGATTTCCAAAAGAGTCAACTGTTAAACAATTCTAAGGTTACACTGAATCAATGTCAATTAAAAAGTTCCTTTAAGCCAAAAGTTAGCTAGCTATTCCAATTAGTAGTTTTAAATCAGATCAAAATTAGAAGACTGACCTCTTTAAATGAATTATTAGTAATATATAAGAAAATTCATAGCAACCAGTAATTAAATACAAAATAGAAACTGCTTCAAAATTACAAGTGAGTTCAATTTATAGTGATAAATTAGTGACCTACGCAATATACTGAACCAAGTAAGGTTGTCTCAGTTAGTGACAAAAAATGAAATTCTATAATTTAAAATGGCTTCTTACCGAAATTTAATAATATTTCTGTGATTCAAATGCCTCAAATGTTTGATATCGATATCTTTTTCGCATCTTACTTTCTTGATCGCTACTTCATCGGAACGAAATCTTCCAAGAAAAACTGCTCCTTGTGCTCCAGAGCCAATCCATTGCAGTTCTGTAATATCTTCAAACGATATGATCCATGGATCGTTGGATTTATTTTCCTTGGCTCCAAGTATACCCCATACTGGTTTAAAGCAACCGAGTAGGCTATTTACAATTCCACCAAAATTTCCAGTCTTGCCTAAATCTTGATCTCGTTGGCCCTCCCATGCCTCTCTCACATCATGATTAACATCCTTCACTATATCCGGTTCCTGATTTCCTTTCATAAATTCAAAGGTATCCCTTTCATCAGAAAACGGGTTTGTATATGTATTTTTAACCTCTGATCCTGTTGGCTCTTTAATCTCTGACACGGAGTTAAGATCAAGCATTTTCCTACCGGTACACGTATTTGAATAATGAATTCTTGTATGCGAAATTCCTTAACTCCACCAGTTAGTTCACTTCACAAGTGCAAACCAACCAGTTACGGACCACTGCTACAACCAGATGTTGCCTAAACTCACGAATTTCAGCTCTGCACATCTGATAACATTCTTCTTGCTTGTTGGATTTTAAATAAGATCGACTGCCTTGTAGATCAAAATCTGTCTTATTTCTGTTCTTATTAACGATATAGCAAGCTAAGAAATCCTTGAAAATTACTATAACCAATTTTACGTTCGGCGCGACATTTTGAAAACAAACCTTTCACACCTTCATTCTGTCACGTGGTCGTAGATTACTCACGCACTCAAAATAGGTTACGCACAAGGCAGACATTCCTCAATGTAAAATTAAATGAAAAATGACATGTGGTTACTTTGAACAATCTCTTATAGTGTGAAATGATTAAAATTCTTTAACAATGAAGTAAAATAGTGTTCTAGCATCCTTTTTCTTTCTCTGTGCACAGCTTAATCGTAAGCATCATTGCCCAAATATATTTGTACGCTACTATGCACATGACAGCTACCGATCAATAAAGATTAATTTAGCAACAAAGGCACCACTAATAATTAAGTTTATTTTTGACCTAGTTTTAAGTCCTATTAGTCATTAAACTTAAAATATTTCAAAAATAAATTTATTTGGCAGGAGAGCTGTTAAAATACCTTGAACCAATGTCAACCTAGTCCAGTATGTCATGAGGTCTCTTGTAGGTTTACTTTTGAAATGCTGCCTTGTTTGCTGGCTCACTTTTAAAATGTTGCTTTGTTTGCTGGCTTGCTTTTAAAATGTTGCTTTGTTTGCTGACTTACTTTTAAAATGTTGCTTTGCTTGCTGGCTTGCTTTTAAAATGTTGCCTTGTCTGTTGGCCTA
>JANTCA010037394.1:9552-20276 GCA_024741275.1 Chironex yamaguchii
TTATTTACATACAGTTTTCAGAAAGCGAATTTCTGCAGGAGTCTCATAAGATGGTCCACTCAGCATAACATAAATTCAAATGTAGAAATCAGAAATTATTTACATACAGTTTTCAGAAAGCGAATTTCTGCAGGAGTCTCATAAGATGGTCCACTCAGCATAACATAAATTCCTTCCCGCAAAAAGGATCCAAAACCAAGCTCTTGACCAACTTCTCGTGTGAGTTTTAACAGTTTTCTGTCATATGGAATGGTCATTGGAGGAAATCGAGGACCAAATCTGAAAATTAAGCAAAACAGCAAAAATCAAAATAATCCATCTTAAATAAAAGATGCATGTCTTTCAAGTTTATGTAGGTCTTAATTAGAATTTTGATATAAACAGCTTGGTAATAAAACAAATCTGGATCAATGGATATTGATAATTGGCATAACCAGCATCAATATTGTTGATTGAAAACTAGTAACCCAAATATTACCTTACATGTTCAATGACAGATAAAAACAATTCTATGAATATCTAGTGAAAGTCCTAACATCTTAAGTTTGTATTCCTTATTTAAAATATTATGTCAGTTTTAATATTTTTTGGCAAAATAGGAAAAATGTAATATTAACACTGTATAAACAAACTGACCTCTCATCATTCAGTCCCAAAAGTGGATGTTGCCCTGAAAGGAGTGGAATTCCAATATGATCTTTAATTATCATCACATCTCCAACTGCAAAATCAGGATTGATGCCACCAGCAGCATTGGTAACAAACAGGCACTTAATGCCAAGACGTACCATTACTCTGACAGGTAGGATAACCTATGGTACAAAGCCAAAGATGCAAGCCTAAATATTCAACTTGTAGCGGGCAGAGCAGTGCGGAGTGAGACTTGCAGGCTACAAAATTCCATCACAAAGTTCCCACAAAACTCACACATAACCACCTCCAACTTATTCGGAGGGGCCCTGCCACTTCATTAAAGCACTAGGGGATTATCGGCCGAAACTGTGAAGTGGTTTCCTCCTGAGGATGGTTTGAGTTTTGATCCAATAGTGGAGCTGGGAACTATGGTGCATTGACCAGTGGTGTAACTAATCCTAAGAAATATAAACTTTGTAAAGAAAATATTGTGCAACGTTTCATCTACTCAACATTACAGCTGTATCCATAAACAAATGTCCACCATTTTAATGCGGTCACCCAGAATTTCCAGATTTTAAAATATTCAAATGATCTGTGTTGACTGATATCATAATAACTGAGTTTTCCTCACAAAGATCTCCTCACTAGTTGTGTTTTATCAAGATATAATTATCACAAATTTAAAAATTATTTAGAATGCAGATGGTTATCTGGACCACTCTCCAAAATTTGATGCATTCTTCCCGACATACATACTCCTGGTAAAAATTTTGTTAAAATTTGATGTTAAGTTTGCTCAAAGTACGTAACAGGCAGAAAAACAAATAAGCAGTATTGAAAACAATACTCCTAGGTAGAAGTAATACATGTTAACTAGGAGGACCACAAATTAAAAGTATTCTGTGTAGTAGAATGCATTGTATAATCTAATCCAACAGTAACACACAACCTTCTAAAGAAACAAAATTCATCTACCTAAAACATAAAGCAATGTAATGTGATCAGGAGCAGCCATACTTTCTTCTACACTTTAAAAAATGTCATTCAGAAAAAGTCTAGATCATTTTAGATGAAAAAATTTTAAAGGAAACTGAGTGTCAAATCAACAAAGATAAAAATAATTGACCATACTTCTCGTTGATAATTTAAGGAATGCTGCAATTCAAATGTCACTAAGCACTTAAAATAAGTAAACTACCATACCTTGTGGATAGAATGTCCTTCATAAAAATGAAATCTTCCTTTCATACAAACAACAGTCTGCCCTTCAAGCTTTCCAAAGACAAGTTGACCAGCATGTCCCTGTACTGTAAATTAAAAACAACTTGTTGTCACAAAATAAAGTTCATACCACTGTAGTAAAGTTATTTACTTTTAAAGGTGTAATATTGATACAGTCCTTTGCTATGGCCCATTGGCACATTTTCACTTAAGGTGATACAGATACATATGTAAATGCTAGAAGATATATAAACAGTTCAAGTTACATATAACTGCATTGAATTAATTCAACATTAACCAAGGCAGGTCTATTCTTGCTGAAATCTGAGCTCTGACTTGACCTAAAAAGAAGCTGACACTTAACAGCTGAATTAGGCTGCTCTTGTTATTACTATTACAATATCTCACAACAGCAAAGATTTTAGTTTTTAACAAGGCTATTTCGTTGTAGCATTGTTCTAGAGTTACATACTCTGCATGCAACACCCAACTCTAAAAAACTGTGCTTGGTCTAGTCAGTTTTTGAGCTATGGTCGCCTAGATACCATGTATAAGGGTATGCAAACCATGCTGTTACAAACACGTCGATCAAGATGGTAGTAAAGCATTTAGGAGTGACAGCCTACATTGAAGGAAGCACAAGGAACGACCTTTTAAATTGTACCATCAAGCAATAAAAAACCTGTGTACTTTATGAAACAAAAACTTTGGACCTGGAATAGTAGTGACAATGTACTAAACATCAAAACTCCAACCAGGGACAAGTGAACTTGAATGAATTATTATAATAACTATGATACTTCTAGAGAAACAACATCTGCTCCTTTTGTAACGCATTTATCTCCTCAATTACAGTACTTTTTTTCAAGGTGACTTTTAGTGTTAAATGTAGTATCTTCTCATTGTTTCCTGTACTAACCAAGGCCAATAGCTTATCAAATGATATCATTTTAAAATCACTTTTTACCTGTGCTTGTCGGAAAATTAGGAATGCTTTCATATGGAAATGTGTCTGCTTCTTGTACATCCTTGACAAGGCCACTTAATCCTGATCCACAAATGATACCGATCACTGGTCTATGATTGGTTCTTGCCAATAAAAACTTTGCAATGCCATCAATGACCTCAAAGTCCGCTCTGTTAAAAAATTCATTATAGGAACAAGTAAGTGCATAGAAAACAATACATATATACAGGGGAAGGCACTGTTACATCGGTCTGGTATTTTGTAAATATATAGAAACAACCAAGTACAACTAATACCAAGTACTTAATTTGATCATTAAGCCACATTGTTTTCTCTCCAAATAACAATATTTGTCTTAGTGGCAATCTAATCATTTTACAGGTTCAAAACATTGGCTTCAAATTTTGCAAGAAAAATATTTCCAAGTAAATAAAATTACCCAGCATGTAACCAAGGCTAGGATGCAAAAGCATCAAGATGAATTTGGACACTTCAATCTATCAGAGTGATCAAAATCCAGAAAAAAATGGACAAAGACAAAAGGGATATGTTGTAGGCCATACCTAATTATTAATGCTCTGTACCCATTCAATAAATGCAACTTAAATCTGCTACAGATAGTTGCTTGATTTTTATGGGGTAGGCACATAGGAAGCTGTTGCTGCATCTCACATCTCTACAGCCACGGAATTTGTGGGTCATTTTAGCAAATCATATTGCAGTCCTCTCGAGGAATGGGAGACAATGACTACCATTGATCAAGAGTCCATTCTAGCAAAACATCCACTCAGCAAAATCTTGTAGTATACTTACAAAACTATATGACACAACAAAACCAGAATCGTATCTTGAAGAACACATTAGGCTTTTAAGTCACAATACATATTTACCTAACCCTTTTTGGTATATTCAAGTAGTTTAGATGGGATCAAATGCATGCTATTGAAAATGGTTTACAGGTAACAGATGATAACCGAGGTTCATCCTTTAATGTCAAAGATAGCCATTCAGCAGAATGAATGGTGACTGTAACTTCTGAAGGTTGCTGACAAGTACAGCCTGTCCCCAGAATATTGAACACCTGTAAGACACTTTGTGGTTGATGCTGCAGTTACAGTGGAGGCAGCTTGGATTGCACAGATAGCATGGTTCTTTATGCCTCGACAGTGATCCTTGTTTGAATTGCACCAGCTTTTCGATTGAGATTACTGTACCAGGTTGGGCAGTCTACATCAAATATCTCTCATGTGTCTGTCAATGCCTAGATTTTTAAGGATTGTTTTGAGAACAGCTCTTAATTTACCTTAGGGATAACTGTTTATATGCCAAAATGTACTCAAGAGATCAAACATAGGTTGCATAAGAGAAAATGTACAACAATAGTAATAGTCAAAGATTTTGTGGAAACAGAAGTATTTTTCATTGAAAATAAACACATTTTAGACAGCACTTGGAATCTTGTTTGCACACCATGCTATTACAATTGCCATAGTACACAGAGTGACTCTAAATCTGTAATTCAGACTAACTGTTTCAATAAAGTTTCTATTGACAGAAGACATATTTGCTTTCAGCTTCAGAATCCTTTCAGATGCAAGTAAAGCCCCAAACAATGTTATTAAGTGTTTACTAAGTCATGAGTGTCATTTGGAATGTTCAACAAGGCCAACAGAATTCAACATGGACTAAGGCTATGACTTTACTGTACCATTACAATCTTGTATTTTTTGCACTAAAAACCCCCAAATTTGTCAGAAGATGAAAAATATCTAATAGTATGATTTTGATAAAAACCATTTCACTTTCTCAAGAAAATACTGGTATTTTAGCTGCACTACCAGATGCAAAATGCTTCTCAGTGTACGCTTGACTGTATCAGTGTATGCTGTTATAACGTTAAATCTGTTATCGGTTACTGACGGTACATTTGTGATATTTGCCATAGCCATGTTACTCAGGATGACAAAGGAGAGGTGAGGCTTCTTTCATTTAGTAGAAAAGGCATCTTATCATTCGCACAGCAGCTAAAACCGTCCACCACAATCTGATTACTGTCATAGATCAGTAATTCTCTTTTAATGTCTTTCATCACGTGGTTGAATAGTCAGGATTTCTCGATGTTGACAAGACCGGACTGGCCTTAAGATTTATCATAATATAACCAGGATCTATTTCATTTTACAGCATACTGAGTAGCTCTTTCAAAGTAACTCGGGATTTCAGCTCATTAAAACCAAAATGGACGATGAACCGAGGCTACCTACTTTGTCAAAGACGGGATACGAACACTATATGCCAAACTCCCTGTAATAAAATGGTAGAAGAGCGATTTGAGCAACAGCAGTATCATTTTCATTGGATCTAAGCAGGCGGTACTCTTCCTGGTTATTATTGTCTCCGGAGAGAAAACGGACATGATCATTGTTACCGTTGAAAAGATATTACACAAGACTCCACGATAGATTTTTATTGTAATTCCCCATGGTGATCGAAGTTAAGGACAAGATGGCATAGTTGCTAGCCAAAGTCAATAGCTAAGGCAATTTCATGTCTAGTCTGAGTTAAATTAAGCGAGGGCAACAATTTTGCTTTAACTATTACTTAAAACATTCTTGTTACTGGCTTAACAGTAAAAGAACCTTCTTGAAAAATGATATCATATAAATATCATCAAAATAAATCAACATATTTCCGTGATATTGCCTGCCGAGTTCAATGAGACCGAAACAGATCATTCATGGTGCATATACAACTTCTATCCTTAACTTCGTCGCTTTTATCACTTACGTTACCGAGGCATCGGAACAGCGCAATTAACAGATATTTCAATTTTCTAGCACGTATATACCCATACCGACAAACTACGCGAGTACGTTTCCTACGACTTCTATAATTAACATACAATATCGTAGCAGGTCACCGAGATAACCAAAGTTTATGTATCACTTAATACAAGGAAAAAAAGGATGAAATAATTATCCCATTGACTTACGCTTTTTCCACCATTTTACTGATTAGTCTCTTGAGGTAATACACTACACGCAACCACCTCCGCTCACAGACTCACGACATTTGTTTGTGGTCACTTGATCACACGTGGTATTTAAAAGAGTGATCCACTATTTTCGCGCCAAAATTCTGCAATTAAGAATGAGGGGCACGGCGGAAGTGAATGGGAACCAATGCCCCTTTGTTGATTGACAAAAATAATCACTGTTTTAATGTCTATTCAATATCGAGGTCTTCTTTTATCACAACCAGGGGGTGCACCCTACCGCCCCAAAATGCCAATGGAGGGAGGATGTCTGGAAGCTTGGGGCTTTAGCGTTCATTTGCAAATCTTCTTCAGTTCTGTATGTTGAACCGTGCTCTCATATTCTTTCTGTCTTGCGCTTTCCATTTCTTTGCAGATAGTGATTGCTGATTAACGTCATCATACCCATCGCCACTCTTTGTTAATTTTACGGCAGACGGTACGCCATCTCCAAGAAGAAGTTCAATCCGATAGCCAACCCCGTGGGTTAAGAAAGTTGGATTTAGAGAAAAGTGAGGTGTGTATGTCAACTTCAGCTGATCTGTTATTGCTGCCTATGAATATTTACTCGAAAACGGAACTGTCACAATACTCCGATTCATCGATTCATGAAGACCATGACACTAAAATGGGATTGACGCGCAAAGGACTTAGAACGAATGATAGCAATCAGAACGGCGTTATCTTAGCTAGTGAAACTTGTTCTCCGACAAAATAATTAAAAAGCATCTCTCGTCTTTAGTTAAAGGATTTTTACCTATTCTTTATAATGCAAGGGTCAAAGCGAAGTACTAAAAATAGCGAAACATATTTTTTTGTTTACTGGTTTATACTTACGTGCAAGACGATGTCGCGGAAAGACTCATTCCTCGTATTTAATTACGTTACCTATTGGAGACATGCAATTTCCAAAATCCAAGCTAAACTGCAGTTGACTTTGATTCACAATTTTACTGCTGGAGTGGATAAATTGTCTCTACTTTCATATGTATTTTTGAAATTGGTTAAGTACTGTATAAATCTTCCTAAGCAATCGAAAATAAACCACCAGTACATCCCATGATATAAACTATGACAGCTTTTCAAAGCAAAGCAATCTATGTCACTGGTGACTTCCTTGTTATGCCAGGAAGCCTTAAATGCCGACCTTCTTATAATGGCAGTAACCTAAGTAAGCTAACCTAAGTAAGCTCTGTTGTTGATGCTCTGTTAGCCTCTCACTATTTTGTTCTCTTTCAAAGCAAATGATAGCTTCTGTCAACAAAAAAGATTGAATGTTAAGTCATGGTTAAATGACAAGACACAGTTCATGTTGCTTTTAGTTAATGTTACAAATGTTTTATGTAAAGAGAAGGTGTTATATACCCTCTCTACTTTGTATAAAAAGTAAAGGTTGTTTTCACGCCAACTTCGTCTTTCACCATGCGTGAATCTAAACTGAATTTTGCGTACTTACACATCTGCAGCTGCATAGACACAGCGAACAACTACTATCCACACACGTTTGTTAGCTAAAATAACAGACTCGACTATGTTAATGTTGACAGTGAGTTATATCCACCCAGTGGAAGAGCCAAGCCTCCCCCCCAACACACACACTTTTAAGAATGATGGTTATCTCGATTTTGCTAAATTTGACATAAAATTATGGGTTAAGTATTGCATATTTTGGTATTTTCAATTTACTTTTGATAACAACAGCAGCACTTTTTTATGCATTATATTGTATTAAAATGCAACATCAAATGTAAAGAAAGGCGTTGCTCCAAGCTAAAACGGGTGTTTCTGGAGCTAGAGAGGGGTGTTTCCCTAAGCAAAACGGGCGTGGTTAACAAAATTTTCCCTGGCGGCGTCGCCCTAAGACACCTTTTATTTTCTTAGCCCTCACTTAGCGACGGCTGCCACCGCTACTCTGTGCACCAGAAAAGGTTTTTCCTAACAAACCTGTAAAAGAGAGTTAATTGACAACGGACTCAGAGTTTCAAGTTACTAAATGTTTTGTTTTTTAACCACTTTGTTAACCTCATGAGAGGACCGTGGGTATATAAAGCCAGGTAGCACACCCTCATCATTCAATTTCAATTCTTCAAATGGTTGAAGGAGTCTGTTAGATAAGTTGGATACAACGAAAGTAATATCACGTCAAATCACAAGAGCATTATGCTCAGGAAACCAGAGACGGTCTCAGAGGCACATGATTTATACTTAACATTTTTAGGGGCATGCCAAAAGGAGGAGGTTCGACATACTGAATGAGGTCTGTGGGGAGCGTAACACCCCTTCATTCTTTAGTAAGCTTGTTGGTAAATGTATCTTCTGTCAATAAGGTTTTGAATTTTCAGTGTATTTTGGTACATTTCAAAGGAACTGTACTTTAAAACTAGTAGGGGCTTTGATCTGTGGGTGAATTACCTCAAATACACCCCTTCCCGGACTCTAATACCCTTTAGCACACAGCTGATTAACTGCAGTGTTAGATCCTGATTTTTAATGTAAAAAGATATATGAACTGTGACAGCTTTGTATATTTTATTCCAATGTTGTTAAGATTGCTGTGTGGTTAACAATATGTTTTTTGTGACGTGTTAGGAATGGAGAAAAATCAGCCAAGGGGCATAGTCTATTGACTCAGGAAAAGTGAGGACAATGGCAGAATGTGCACTAATTATCCCCGATGTGCATGTGAACACACACCTTAAACACTGATTTTTTTATGTAGCATACTCATTACTGAGCATAACTGATTCCTATGCCACGGTTAGGGAATTTACTAGGAAGTGTGCTCTTTGTGAGAGTGGGCTCCCATTACCTTCTCTCACGAATGGTATTATTGTTGTGGTGACACAGAATTGCACTCGCACACTCTGGGTTGCAAGATCATTATCTTATCCACTATGCCACAGCGGCACACTGATTAACACCCTGATAAGGTCACGGTAAAACACCTATTAGGCGTAGACTGAAAACAGGCTGTTTTATAGACATTTGAATCAATATATTGTGAATAGTAGCCTTGAGAAAGCTGACTGATTAACTGGACCAACTGGTTAACCTTCATCCTTTTACAATGGTGTTTGACAAAATGCGTTATCTGAAAACTGTTATTCTTATTACAAGCTGTACTATGTATCAGGATATTTTGGCACGCATCCAAAAACCACTTTGATAGCTGCTAAATGTTAAATGTTGTTATAATTGACATCTTTGCCATACTGAGTTTGTGATCTGTTGTATCGTTTTTCATTTCATACTGTGATCATTTCATAATGATCACGAGGTGGATACTTTAACGTTTAAACGGAGGCCTTCCTGCAGATTTATTGGAAATTTTTACTTGGCATCTTATTGTATTTACGTATTTTTGAGTTAGGTAAATCCTAGATTCGGAATTACCATTAAAATCAGGAGACCATTTCCAGAAACTACAGAGATGTCTTTCAAAGCATTTGGCAGTGATTTGGGAAAAATTTACTTTAATATACGTCAACACTAGATGTACATTAAGAAAATAAAGCCAGTGTTCAGGATTATTAAAACGGAACGTAAACGTTTGCCTATTGGATGTGGTGTATCATGGATAAACTTTGCGGTCAACTACCCTCTTATATTCCAAGAGTCACTAAGTTTCACTAATTTAATTTCATTTGCTATTTAGCTCTTTTCATTCCTTAAAGGGTGCTATAATGTCTAACAATGTTTTCTGACTTTGATAATCGTTGCAGTTCGTTTGCAGGTTGTGCTACAAATTATGTGTCAATGATTATGACTCAAAGTATTTTACATGAATACCTATAATAGTTTTTATGTTGTTTGTAAAACAAAATATAAGATTTATAAAATGTTTGTTGACTTTGATAATCGTTGCAGATCGTTTGCAGGTTGTGCTACAAATTATGTGTCAATGATTATGACTCAAAGTATTTTACATGAACACCTATAATAGTTTTTATGTTGTTTGTAAAACAAAATGTAAAATTTGTAAAATATTTGTTGACTTTGATAATCGTTGCAGTTCGTTTGCAGGTTGTGCTACAAATTATGTGTCAATGATTATGACTCAAAGTATTTTACATGAACACCTATAATAGTTTTTATGCTGTTTGTAAAACAAAATGTAAAATTTGTAAAATGTTTGTTGACTTTGATAATCGTTACAGTTTTTTTGTAGGTTGTGCTACAAATTATATGTCAATGATTATGACTCAAATAATTTTACATGAACACCTATAATAGTTTTTATGTTGTTTGTAAAACAAAATGTAATATTTCTAAAATGTTTGTTGACTTTGATAATTGTTACAGTTTGTTTGTAGGTTGTGCTACAAATTATGTGTCAATGATTATGACTCAAAATATTTTACATGAACACCTATGATAGTTTTTATGACGTTTGTAAAACATTGTTGTCGCACTCATGTGGGAAAAAATAAGGTGAATTGTTACCAGAATATGTATTTTTCCGTGATTTTTTCGGATAGGATATGCAGAAGGGCACCTAACATTTGCCACCAAATTTGCTTATGCTGTTTACAGATTATCAGCAAGAGACGCAGTTGTTTTCCTCTAGTTGCAAGTGTTTTGCGTTGACAATATGCCGTTTGATACCATGACCCAAAAGGTCGATATTGATAAATAGAAATGACACCTGTCGCCAGCACAGAATAAAGATCGACCTTTATTCTGTGGTCGCCAGACCGTTTTTGCCTTCCTGTTGCGGCCCTGTTGCGTTCGCCTCGGCTTCATTTGGCGCCTATTTTTGAAAACAAACAGCGCCACTATTATTGCTATTTTTCAATAATAGTGGTGGTACGACTTACCGCACAGGGAGCTTTGACCGCACAGGGAATGACGGCACAGGGGCCCAAG